>JABCPU010000829.1:0-24893 GCA_016800925.1 Suillus spraguei | reverse complement strand
AACATCGACTCCAACATAGTAAGCGCCTTGCTCCCCTGCCTCGAATTCAGAATGATCCCTCGGGAACGTTCATAGAAATAATAATACACCCTGCCAACGTTAAGTGTGAGTGGAACACAGTGCGGGGTGCTCGGGAAGCTTTACCCATTTGTGACAGCTATGCCAAGTAAACTTGGGCTCAAACCGCTATAAAGGCCCGCAATGCCCTCGCGCTTGACAATCTCGAGGAGATGTTGAGCTAGGCTCTGTCAACACGCGTGAGCATTAGGCACAAGAAAATATTACACCTCGAGTTGTAGTCACCTTGGAATCATTCTACACGTCGACTGCGGCACACGTCGATAGGGCTGCGGGTATGAAGGACCACTTAAATTTGCACTCACACATAATAGGATACTACGTACTATGTTGCGGACATGACAATGATGCCACCGGCAGCGCCTGCGAGTGAATGAATGGCAGAGTCACTTACCATGATGTACGAGACTATGGTACGTGTGTCTGAGGGCAAAGAAAGATCAGAACAGGATAGTTTTCCGTATTCTGGGTGACAGTGGTAGAAATCTGATGAAAGGAGCTTGGCGCCCGTGTCATTTGTTTTTTTTTTTATCAGCGGCTTTTGCACGAAAGGCTTTAGATGCACGGAGGGTGTCAAAGAGGAGGTACGGTGAAGTGTCATTAAGGTTGGCACCCTTATATTGTCATATAATTGTTCTCAACTTGTATATATATAGCTATATAAGCAATGATATATTGTACCAATGATGATCGTGCTATGGTTTAACTTACAATGTATCAAAACAACGCAATATGCGAGTCTTCTACAATGGACGCCTACTGATGTAATAAAATACAACATCTACTTCAATTGAGTTTGATGTATAGACATGTCGACGAACAGTATGTAGCGATTAGTCACCTAAATACACGTATGGTCATTGCTTCTGGTTCTGCCATGCTGGGCATCGGGCCTTACTTGTCGACCTTGAACGTATCATCCTGCATCTGTCTAAGCAACTGCTGCATCTCCTCGACATCCTTCTTAAAGCCATTAGAGCTGCCGCTAGAATCCTGCCTTGTGGAAAATGAGTCGCCAATAGTTGCTTTACTGTCATCCAGTATGAGCCATTTGTCCAACTGCTTGGGATTTGAGAGGCGGTAGTGCGTACGGACGATGTCGCAAAGGGTTCTTGAGATTACCGAGCATCTGCAACATCAAAGGTAAGGAATAAGGATGACAGACATAGTTCTTACCGCAGTCTTGACAACCATCCTCCAGACATTGAAAGAGTCTAACAAAAAGTCAGGAAAAGTGCTTATCATTGAATTCAGCCACTCACATTGCCTCGACTGGGGAGTACCACCATCGTTCGCCCATCCAGGCTCGTTAAGATAAGGTTCCTCGCAAGGGATCATGGACTGAATGGATATAAGGACCTGCAAGGTGTGAGCACAAATACCGAGAGACAGCAGAGGAGCGCAAACTTGTAGCAGTGTTGATTTTCCAGAGACCCACCCTGGTCCGGACCATGTACCGAGAAGAGATAGGCAGACTTTGCCATCCTGAAATACGATGAGAATGTGATCACTTCGTGGATCTCAGCACTCACTGCATAGAGATTAGGATTGAACCGATACTTTCCACCATTGGTCTATCAAGGAATCTCAGCTATATAAATATTTAAACAAGGCAATTACTCACCGTCATGAATTTGACGCTTGGAGGAGCTTGGTTATAATTCGGTCCAAGGAAAATATCAAACAAGAAACTGCAGGATCTCTTGAGCACGCGAAATGTGTTTTCTGAGTTACTCACCAGCCATCTTGATACCTAGAAAACGAGAGTAAAGAGAAGCTCAAGAGAGCGAGAAAAAAGATACTGACGGAGTTCCTTCTGGACCTATGATGAGCGCCTTGATGATGTCTACCCGATTCTCGTCGACTCTCAAGAAAACCGAGGAATCCCATGCAACAGGTAAATTCGTCGTCAAAACGGCGAGCTGCGTGATCCATTAAGTCAAAAAAACCTTGGCAAAAGAAACCCTACAAAACCTCTTTTGCGATGGCTAGAGAACGCTTAGGGATGTCCGAGGTGGCAAGCATTCGGGCCTCGCTATTATAGTAGAACTTGTAGTGGGGCAAGCTCTCTTCTATTGCCCCTTTCTTGTCTTCCTCTCTCGGAACGGTAAGGTCACAATATTCGAAACGAAACTTGAGTAGCCCAGTCGAGGTAAGCCTTTTTCCGTGCCTCATCTGTCGTAGCGAGAGTAATTGATGAATGATCAAATGGTTCGGACGAGATCTTTGGCAGTGCAGCATGTAGTCGGTCAACAAATGCGTCGCCCCTTGGTTTCGCGCAGTGAGCGATCGATAGCACTTGCGGTCGCCAATATCCGTTGACAAAATAAGAGTAGCCTCTGGTTTTCATCAGACAAAGAAGGGGTCAATTCTCTCTCCTTGCCCTTCGCGGACGATGTCATGCGTTTCTGTTCCTCTGTCATCTCAAGTACCTCTGGGTCGGGTGTTTTGATACCTTCCAATCCTTTGATAGCAGCTTGCGCTTGGATGACAATTGCTTCCAAGAGTTCTCGGGGGCCAGCGCTACCTTCATAGATGATAGTTCGTTCCCGTATGGGTGCCTTACCCCTGGCTACTTTCTTGGGTGCGACAGACTTCACAGAGGAAACCACCATGATCGGGCATCGCCATCATACTTGCTAATGCTTCATGATTGGATATAGTCTGTAGTGAGGTGTCAATCTATGCGATTGAATATATGATATAACGGTACGTCACCTCCAGCCATTCAAATAACTCAAAGTACAGCACGGAACGATCTGACATGTCTGAGAGGGAATCATTCCTGAGTAGAGTGGTGCAGAGATAGTTGAAGCGTCTGCGGAGATGCGCAAGAGCTGTAGGATGAACCATGTAGTCGCTGGTTCGTGCTCCTCCTCCTCGACGCAGAGATGGAAGATATTCACGGATCTGAGAAAGTATCGTACCGATCTTCTCATCTTTGAGGCGCTGGATGGCCTGAGCTTCTAGTTGGCCAGAAGTCTTGCATCTTCTCAGAAAATAATTACTTATGATATTCACATGAAAACTCACATCTTCCTTCACATCACCAGCATAACCAACGCCTCCTTTCGACTTCTTCCCCACTGGCAATGACATATAATAGCTATCATCCTCGTCATCGTCCCCTTTCGGAGTAGACGAAGAAGAGTGCAGATCGGTCTTCCGTCTCTTGTTTGTTTTTTGATTTTTGAGAACTCTCTTCGGAGGTTTGTTGGCGCTGCTCAGAAATGTGGATTCCAACATAGCGAGCCCTATGCCCAATATAACGCCTTGCAGATTGGAACAATGGAATAAATTGTCGTCACCCGAAGAGGAACTGTCACGATTGCTTCCGGTGTTGACAGGTTCTCCGCACGCGAAACAAAAATCCACTTTGCATGAAAGACAAGTGCGCTTTACGAGACGACGAAGATGTTGAATATACAGCAAGAAATCTGACTAGATGCAAATCAGCTCTCGCTTTTGTAAAGAAAACGGCTTTACACACAAAAATGGCGAAGAAGTTACTCTTGGATCTCTGGATCCTATGTCCACAAGATTGGGGGCAAGGCAGTCACCGCTGCTTAGCTCGTTGTATAGACCGAACAAGAAACCCTGTTCGCCACCCTCCGGACAACCCTTCATCCACTGACCCTGAGTCATAATCTTCACCTGTTCGTTAGTATCTGGCATGAAGGCTGTCTCAGGTTTCCTCTTCAACTTCTATGACTTCTTCGCGACGATCCTTTGAGAAAAAGACACCTTCGAAATCATCAAAAACACCGGAGGAACAAAACACAAAGGTGCACTTTGCCAGCATATGGATCGGCCTCGACCACAGTTCTGGCTTTCTCGTCGTAATCAGAGTCGTAATCGACATAGTCGTCCCCTGAAGCGCGATTAATGCATCAGAGGGAACTATCCAGGAAAGCCACTCACCCCCATCTTCATCTTCGTCCATGTCTATGTCATTATCGTCTTCTCCTTCTCCGTCCTCATCCGGTGTCTAACAAAAACCAATGAAGATCATTTTCCCGAATGGCAATGAGTTACATACAACACTACGCGGCGTTCGTGATGGAGTGATGGGCGCTAGTGGTGCAGTAGACTCCATACTAACATCTCTATCCGTCCCTTCTATGTCGGCGAACTCGCCTTCGAAGATTCGTTCGGCTGCTTGCATTACATCTTTGTACCGACGAAGAGCAGCCTGAGCTTGTGCTTCCGATGCACCCTACCAGCCAGTTAACATGGCACTGGCTGGAATCACAGAATCAGATCTTACCATCTCCACCAGTTGTTGGACCTCTCTATCCATGGTGACTACAAGGGACTATGTATACCGTTACGGTCAGTGACTCGGATGGGTCTACCTTCAGCGCTGCTTTATTGAACTCGAAGGTGTGATGATAATGCAATGTGACATTTTTGTCACAAGACGGGATTAGCCAATATTGCAGCTAAAACATATAAATGTATAAATAAATGACCAACGCAGACCCGAAGAATAGAACTCCTTCAGCGAAGCAGAATTTAGCAAGTAAATTTGTGAGCACCACCTATATAAAACCTTCCGACATATCAAGAACAGTAAAGCCCATACCAAGCACAGGAGAAAGAAGTCCAGAATACAACAATTCATATACACTGCCCAACACAACCCGTCAGGCCAGCTGGTCGAAGCAGTCTAGAAGCGCGACATCCATATTGAGAGCACACGGATACAGGCTATTCAACTCTTAGTAATTTGTCGAGAAAAGCTTTCTCGTTCATCCCGGTCGTAGCTAAGAGGATACGAAGACAAATCGCTCATCAGTGCGAGCGTGTCCAAGCTGGCTCTTTGACGTCCTTGAAAAGCGGATGGTGGTGTGCTACCATCATTGCCTCCAGAATCAATCTGGAATGGGAATGGCCCGAGACCAGATGATGCTGTGGAAACCTGAGAAGCTGTGGACAGTCCCAAGGTCTGGCGGCTGGGAGGGGGGTCTAACGGGGGTAGTTGGGTCTCTGCAGGTTCTGGTACGTCTGAAGGAGTGGCGTCCTGTACTGTGCGGAGGATGGTGAAAGAGATGCTGCCTCAAAGGCCGGAGGCTGGAACTGTGTGGCAGAGAACCGTTGGTGTAGAGGAGAACGAGGCGGAGAACGGATAGGAAGCGATGAAATGGCGAAGGAGGGACGAAGGAAATGACTCGAGGATAGAGTCTGCTCGCGTTGAAGTTGGCAGAAACAACTGAAGAGCCCGAGATTCGCTTGCGATCCCAGCCCTGGGCACGGGCTTGCGCGTGTGCGTGTGCCAAGGCTAATTGCTGCTGTTCCTCAAGGGATGCTGATTGGCGGGAGGTCTGCGCCGAGGCTGGTGATACCAGTCTAGCCATAGTTTGTCCTGGGCGACTTCTCGGGGTTCTTTGGGCACAGCAGTCCAACATTGACACGCGTGGCACTGCTGATATCTATGATAGACCCGGCCTGACTACTGACCTGGATGGACGACTCTCTCCGTTATTAGTGGACACGGAAGCGGGGTAATTGGAGAGAAACTTCCGACACTGGGCGTGACTGGTTTAACATGTCACCGTGGACTTCAAATTCGTGATGATCCCCAAACGGATCGCTGCGTGACGATGTATTATGTTCTTCTTCCCCTCGTCCAAGCATCAGCGGGCCAAAAGAGCTGGCTGCAAGGGTGACCGAATTGAAGGGCGAGAAGCAGCAGGCGGAATACTGTGCACAGATAAATGCGATGATACAGGTGTAGATGGACCTGGGGTCTGGATAACTTCTGCTTTGACAAACTCCCAAAACCTGCCTAACACCTTGCCCTGTGTGATTATCATCGTGCTCATTGAGGAAGTCACTGGAGTAGCTGGCATTGGACATGCATGACATCCTCGAAGATTCTGAGTGCTGACTCTGTGTGAAACACGGGTTTGGACCATGCAAAGATTCGGCAGACACTGCAGAAGAACTGTCATTCAAAGACAGGTCGGTGCCCGGGCGGGCCGGACGGGAGAAGAAGTTGCAGCAGATCCCGAAGCCCAAGAAGGTGTCATAGAATTAGCTGACACAGAGCCAGGGGGCACCAGGGCAATAGGGATAACGTTTGTGCCATTTGTACCAGTTGATGTAGTTTGTATAGAGTTACCATCGTCAAAGGGATTAGGTTGAGTAGCAGGGACATTGGTGCCGATCGCGGATAGACCCCGAGACTGCGGATCGAGGTCGATGACGCTGTGCGAAGATGAAATGAACACCCTGATGGTATTGGGATCGGAAGGCATCGGCGGCTGTGGCTTTTCAGTGGGATCTGGGCGATTGAGAACTGCTTCTGCAGGGGCGGGAACTTCGTCCTTGCCTTCCTGAGCCTGCTCTAGGGCCTTATTGGCACTGGCACGACGACGGTACCAGAAATAGAGTACCAAAGCCCCTACAAGGACCAGAACGATGGCAATGACTGCACCTGCGAGTGCGCCTGCACTGACATCCCCATTGTTACTAGAGGTGGCAGTGGTCTTTGCCTCGCAAGTAAATGTTGGGCAGACATTGCAAGTTCTGGGACGAAGTTGGTGTCAAATATGATCAGAATTACTGATTGGAATGAACAGACCTAGTTATCTGGATACAGCTCTGATCGGCTGTGCAAGTGCAAGATGGGGGAGCTGCAGGGCAGGTGACACATTGTCTGGTATCTAAGAACATTATCTGCCGAGAGAAGCAGAAAAAAAAGAAACAGAGTAAATGAGTGTGATTCGATGGGATTTAAGACCGAGTTTTGTATAATCTAAATTCCTACCACAGCTGCTCACTGCAAGCAACGATGGTGGAGGATGAGGATGGCCTGCAACTGGAGCAAGCCAAGTTGAAAGTCCAAAGGCAAGCCTAGTGACAACTGACAATTGTCTTCCCACGATTTGGGGGTTTGCCAACGAACCAGGAACACTACATATGATACTCATTCATCTTATCATCTCACTTTTATGGGTAACGCCGTAGGTGGTTATTATGTAGTATACCCATAGTGTGCCACGGTGGTGCGACTTCGGCACAGAAAGTAGCAGTAAAATTTTTTTACTTTATTAGTTATTTAGTTATTTAGTTATCTACTATTTAATAACTTACTCGTCACCACCGTAACCCCATGATGTCTGACCTCGCCGAGTATACTATCGCAGTCAAGCGTCTGACTTATCATCATGTTCCTGACGAGCCACCTTCCTTGGATAACATCATTTTCATCTCCGACCTGGATCCCGAACAATCTTGGTTGGCGCCAATGGAGGCAAGCAGTAATACCTTGCTGTCCTTGCAGTCTTACTGACTCCTCTTACGCAGCTGGAAAATCTACCCTCCTGCAGATCTTGGCGGGTAAAAGACTAGTAAAAGACGCTGAGATACGTATCAATGGTTTAGATGTCTTCAGAGATTCCCCGCCCGGCGTTACATTCCTGGGCACGGAGTGGTCCGTAACTTCTTATTCTCATCACGATTGCAATTCATCATCCAAGGTTCATTTGTCCTGTTCTCCAGGGCAATGAATCCAGTAGTCCGGAGTGATATCGTAGTGTCCACGTTCTTGGACTCCGTGGGAGGATACAAATACAAGGAAAGGAGAGACAAACTTCTAGATATTCTAGATGTGGACTTAGACTGGCACATGCATGCCATTTCCGATGGAGAACGTCGCCGAATCCAACTTTGCATGGGCCTCATGGCACCATGGGATGTTCTTCTCTTAGATGAAGTACGTTATTTCATGCCATATCTATGAGGTCGTCTAAGCGACCCGTGTGCAGGTCACTGTTGACCTTGATGTCATGGTTCGTGATGAATTACTCACATTCCTCCGAAACGACAGTACCGCCCGTGGAGCCACCATTATTTGTGAGTCAGAAGTTTTGTAGTTCTTCAGCACTGATTCAATATATATTCACACAGATGCAACACATATTTTTGACGGGACTCAATTCATTTCCTACTCACGTCGCCCATATGCGTTTCGGTTCTTTTGCCACGGAACCTACCGCATGGCCATCAGGTTTTATAAACGGTCCTCAGACCCCCACATTATACAACACTGCTCTGCAGTGGCTTAGAGAGGATCGTGAATACCGCCGAGAACTTGAGAAACAGGCCGAAAAGGTCGCGGTGCGAGACATGAGGTTTGTTTTGATTCCACTCATTTAGCAAGGACTTGATTAATTTATCAAACTTTAGACTGTCCCTTCAGACTCTGAGACATTTTACAAGAAGTGGGTGTGATTTTTTGCAATCAATTCCTGACTAGAATATTGACGATCATTTAAAGATATGATTATAGTCCATTAAGACACCATCACGGCTGCCGTAATATCTATTGTGGACGCATCATTTCACGATTATATCCCTTCAGTTTCAACAACCTGTAGCAATAGCACTACAAGTCATATCTGTATTCAACATGCATGTACCGCTTAAAATGCAACGCTTTGTATCCAGAGGATTTGGACGGACCGCTCGCAATTGAACACGCACATTTCTGATCATCGAGTCTGACGTGTGAGGAAAGTAAGACTGCAAGTCCCGGTAGAATATCCTGTACGCCTTCGTAGATACGATTAGCAAAAGAGTCGCAATCATATTCTCCGTTCTTGTCCAGTAAAATTCATGTACGACCTTATAGGCTATAGAGTTTTATGTATGGAGTGGGTGGAGCTTTGAGCGGGTGCAATTGCAGCCCGCCAATGCAACATTGTCTTTCACACCTTTTTATGCAAGGCCTCGCCACTACAGTTATCCACCATCATAATGCCTGAAATCATAGACCTAACGGTCTCTTCCCCACCACCAGAACCTATCGAGATATTGTCTGACGGGGAAATACCTGCGGTCTCTTTCAACCAAGAAGATCCTTCCTCGCAAAAAGTCAAAGCGGAAGCAACGAAAACGGAAGAAGTCTAAAGGCCCTACATCCGATAATGTTGACAGCTCAAGAAAACGGTCTCTCGAGCGTCGAAGTACTGCGGATTCTCGCTCCGGGATTATTTCTCGAAGGCGATCAGCGTCTCCAAAACGTCGCCTCACCAGCCCCAGCACCTGACCAAGAACTGTTCTTCTTTGACGCCACCCCTGCTTCTGTGGTCACAGAGCCTACGCAAAGTCCAAAATCCCAACCAGAGAGCTCCAAAAGTGCAGCAGACCGTCTTCTACTACCCTCTCATGTTTCTATCTTGAGTGCTGGTGGGGATGGTACAATACCGGTTGAAATCGTTCCCCAACTACCCGTGGATTCTGAGGAGGAAGATTACATTGAATATCTTGACTATGAAGATAGGAAGGTGTGCGGCCATCAGTAGTTGTAGTCACGATAAGTTGCTCATGTCTTTCGTAGGCACCCGGGCTTATTCGATACTTCGATACGGAAGCAGAGGAGGATGCTCAAACTAAACCGTCACGTTTTGTATGCAAGAACTGCGGTGCAGAGGGCGAGCATAAGACTTATGAATGTCCGATTCAAGTGGTCAGTTTTTTGAATGTCTCAGACTAATGTTGCTCATTCTGCTTTAAAGTGTCTGACTTGTGGTGCTCGTGACGAACATTCAACGCGAAGCTGTCCTATTAGCAAGACATGCTACACTTGTGGGATGAAAGGTCATATTAACAAGGTAAAAATGATTGTAATCTGTCTTACACCCAGTCTTATAAGATGCAGACCTGCCCAAATCGTTTCTCGCGTTCAAGGCTCGCACCAGATATGGTCGATTGTTGCGGCCGATGTGCATCGAAAGCTCACAAGATGAATGTAAGATAGCAATTCAATTCTCGGCGTCCTGTCGTTCATTTTCCAACTTCGACCAGGAATGTCCTACGCTGTGGAGAATATACCAGTACGTTACAGACGAGGATCGTGTGAAAATCATGCAGACCAGGGAGGAAAAAAGAAACTTGGATTCGGAAAAGGAGGCGAGGGATACATCGCATCGGAGCTGTGTTGTTATAATTGTGGAAATACAGGCCACCTGGGAGATGTATGTGTTCTTACCAGTCTTGGCTCGTCTTCTGACAAAGTCTCGCAGGATTGCGATGAGGTCGCTTTTGTCTTTGACATACCCGCTGAGCCTTCAGCTTTCAGTTCGCACAATATTATGTCTGGGCCATTCTATGATCCAGTATCCGAGCTCGTTCGTGTTCGGCGTGGGCCGCGAGAGTTGCAGAATGAAGAAGACAGACCTAATTTACGCGAGGACTGGGGCATGGATGCACCTACGAATGTTGGAAAACAAGGGAAGAACAAAGACAAGGAAAAGATGGCAAAGAAATTCAGAGATCAACAAGATGATGACACAGGGGACTGGTTCAATAATCCACATAACATGAAGAACCGCGGAAATGACAAACCTGTGTCAAATGGTCGAAAGGCTCTAAAATTCGGCAGTTCGATCAAGGACGTCGGACGCCAGTTCATGCCACCACCATTAGATTCACCTCGCAAAAGTCTTCTGGATCGGTTAGGAGACAACCCTCACCGCGGTCCTCGACGGCGTAACGGTGACTACCACGGTCCATCAAAGGAACCAGAGTCTTACCGCATACGTGGAGCATCGCATAATGCTAGAGAATGGGATGATGAGTATTCTCGTAGAGACCCAGGTCACGACCGAGAGCGGCGACGAGATTCACGAGAGTGGGACAGAGACCGGGACCGGGGACACAGTGGACGAGGGAGCAGTGGACCCAGGTATAAAGGTGGTTACTATAGATGATTTCAACTTTGAAGTCGAGCTTGCGTTGGTTCGGGAGTGTGATGAAAAAGGTCGCTCGCGGTCTGATTTGAATGATTTTCCGTTATCGGAGCTCTCACAACAGTCGGTGTTGTTGACAAGGGAGTCGGATTGTATACTAGGGTCACCATCCATAGGGGACGGCGTCCTTAGTGAACAACCAGATCTTCTTCATATTTAGCTTTTAAGTTACTACCGTTACCTGTCAATCGAGCGAGCCTGAGTGGGCTTGTAAGTGGCTGTCAGGCTAAGAACGTCAGTAAATTAATATTGCCTTTCTTGAGCCGCAACATCATGTTGAATGCTAATCTCGTTCCTTCCACTACAATCGACCTTGGTCTCGTCAAAGGCAGGAGCGTTTCAACAAAGATAGCCCAAGCTACAGACTCAGCATACCCCGAAGGGTCCACCATAAGTCCAGCGACCCGTGCCACTCTCAACTTCCAGTATGCATCCCTCAGAAATATCAATCACTGTCCAGCTGGCCTGTACATAACTCCTTCTGTGGAGAACATCCTGGTATGGGACGCCGTTCTCTTTGTGCACAAAGGTTAGCATTCTCAATACTTACTGGTGCGCTGTTCAGTTTCATATTCTTGTCAGGATACTACCAGGATTCTGTGTTGAAGTTCACTGTGACGTTTCCCAATGACTATCCTGAACGACCCCCGACGGTGCGGTTCTTGACGGACATTTTCCATCCCCTTGTCGACCCCCGAACTGGAGCTTACAGTCTTGCGCCTCGGTTCCGACCATGGAGGTTCGTGACATCATGCTACAGGTTGACTAGGAGCTGATTGTACGTGTGTCCAGACCCAAAGAACATCAGATACATCATATTCTGCATTTTATCAAGAGCACGTTCAAGGAGCCCACTCTAGACAAGCTCCACGAAGAGGATATCTTAAACAAAGAAGCTTTCAAGTGAGTTACAAACGTCCTGAGAGTTCAAGTTGCCTCTGCTGATGACTTCGTAGACTGTAAGTGATGATAAACCTCACTACTCTGCATAACAGTATTCACGCTGTGTACAGCTATCGTGACAATCGAACGTCTTTTGCGACATTAGCAAAGCAATCCGCAGAACTATCTCAATCTCCCAGTGCTCTCTATGACACTTCAGGCTCAAAGAAAAACCACTCGTTACGATTTACCCCTTTGAAACCAAACGAAGTTGACAAAGTGTTTGAGGCCCTCTTCATTCACAGAGAAGATTCAAAATAAGCATTCGTGGTTCACAAGCTACTATATGAAGTATGGTATACTAGTCGTCTACACCCTATCGTACGCAACCTTACTACAAGGGTCTAATAATATAGTTGTATTAAGGCGCCATTGTTTGTGATAGTTGTTTTATGGTTTGGACGCCACCCGGAGTCTAGAACTCAAAGTGACGGAAGGGTGTTTCATCTATCGTCGCTGCTGCTATTAGTATCGTTGATACTGGGGAAATACCCCCGGAAGTTATTCGCTTCGAATGGGGTGTCCGTTCCCGTATCATCATCCTGCTAATAGCGTTACTTGTACGTGAGACGCGTTCCAGCACACTAGTGATTGAGACGTACCTCAGTCATCTTGCCAAAGTGCTTGGAGAGTTTCTCGATGACGAGGCTGTATGGAAGGTGCTGGGTCAATTTCCTACAAGGAATCATTAGCTCCATGAGGCGAATTTGATGATCACCGAAGTTTGTCACCTTCTAGGCTGTACGTTTAAAGAATGACGTGCATCCAGAGTGGAGTCCAGGACGTTCGACGAGTGGGCACCTTCACTAAGGGACAGTTTAATTGAATATTCCTTATCAGAATTCCCGCGCCCGAAATTGCGCTCGTAGAGTTCAAACCTAGTAGGTGCAACGGAAGTTAGTCGGCGGACAGATACCATGAATTGACCTACGTGATATGGGACTACAAAGAGAGTCCTTTATCAGTATACTTCCAAGCTCAGATATGAACTGAACTTACACAATAATCTAACTCGGGTATCCGCCTATTCGCAATTGGCAGGCCGGAGTGCAGCACGAGATTGACAAGCGTATGGATATGGCTTTCTTTGGTGAAATAAAGGGTTAAGGAACTGGCGCCATTGTTTCGTGCAGCCTCGAGGTCTTCTACGACTTTCCGAAGTAGTGGTAATGAAGTCAGGACGCCAATCTGCTCCCTGCACAAAGTTCAACTTTATACAAACGAGTCGTGGTTTATTAAATCACACTTTTCATCAGCCTCAATGCCGTATTCCTGAGGCGCCACTAGATCAAACAGGGCTTTAGCACGCCCGTAAAGTTCATGCAACTTGCGATCTTGCGTCTGGCTCGGATCCTGGCCTTGGCCAGCGTTTTGGTCGAAGATCGAGAACAGGAACGTTCGGTGATGCAGTGCGCAATACTTGATGGTGTCATAAAGCTCGGAGACCTGCAAGATTAATAGGGATCAGTTACCAGGTGGTGCACATTACAAGGTACTTGCACGAGAGGGGTCAAACTTCTTTTGTTCGACATCACAGAAATCCTCAAACAGTTTATCCCAGCGCTCCCTGAACAACCAGGGTTCATCATCGCAACACCTACGGATACTCGTAAACTTGTCGTTGTTCAAAGGTCAATCAATTTTCATACCATTGCTCCTGGATCGTGTCCACATCCATGGTCTTGAAATTCTTGTGCATAATTGCCCGGAAGGAGCTCAAAAGTTCGATGACCTCCTGTAATGATGCAGTGTGAGCATTGAACTTTGAAGGTGCGATGTGTAGACAGACCTTGACAACTTCGACCGGCTCCTTTTTCATACTCTTTGGCCATGTGAGCTCAGGACGCTTCTCAGGTTCACCAGGTCTCAATAATATTTTAGGCGCTTCTTCACGTCATCCATCAAATCCTTGGCTGCATTAGAGTCGTCGAGAAGGTCTTTACGGATAATCAGTTCCGGAGGTGTTGCCCCTTGTGAGCTTAATTTGCTCTCTTGAGAGGAGCACGAGGAAAGGGAGCTGCTAAGAGTCGATGAAGAAGCGGAAAAACTCGAAGAGATGTTGTCAACAAGTGCAGCAGCAAAAATCTCGGCGGATGCGATCACGCGGCGCTCAGAAGAGGTATAGATCTGGATTTAAATTTAGGATATCACCTTCTCTATGGGCAACAAACATACCTTGACATTCTGAAGAGCTTCCTTATCTGAGCAAGAAAGTCAGCAGCATCATTCCCCTTATTGTGATGGACTTACTCATAATGGTCAGATCCTTTTTCATATTCTCTCCAAGATCGCGAGATTGGTATCTTGCTGAGTGCGTGAACTGTGCCAAAAATTCGCATGAACATCAATTGCACAAACATGTAGAAATCGACACACTTCACCGCCCCATTTAAAGACTAGTGTCAATTTTGTTAACCTCCTTGCCTGACCCGCCTGTCTCTTCGAATACACAGGCTTTAGCTGCGCCTTCGTCCCAGGAAGATTAATCTTGTTGAAAAGAGCAGTATTGAGCTGCGTGAGTTTCGCCAGGTCATCGCCACTCGCACCCAGAGCTTTTGCCTCCTCAACTGCTTGGGCGATAAGATTCAATTGAGATGTCTCGCGAAGGATTATCTCCTCCTTTTCTCCATTGAGTAGCCGAACGAAAGGCTGCGTCCACGCATCATCGATAGGAAAGTTGAATTTCAACTTTTGTTTGGGCGTGCGGTCAGCATGTCGGAAGACCGTTACATTTGCCTTGAGGATCCATGTTGGTGGCTGCCCCTTGGTTGTAGGGTCTGCTGAGGGTATCGGACGTTCTGATGAGGAGGATACATGGATGCAGAGGTTAGCCAAGATCTCGGCAGCCTTGTCTAAGTGGTGATCAGGCATAAGACGATTGGACATGATATCGGATCGTCGCCTACCATAATAACCCTCATTTCCCTTGACAAAGCTCCATCCATTGACATCAATAATCTGAGTTTTCTTGCCTCCTTGACATCGAAGCATGTCAAAGCCGCAAACGTTCTGACCAAATGCTTGACATATTTTCGCGGCATACGTCTTCTCTTCCTCACTCAAATGAGTAATAAACCTAATTCGTGCATGAGCGACCGGGGGTTACAAAGTGCCGAATGACAAACCGAATCTCTTTGCCTTCGGTGTTTCGGCGAACAACGCCATCAACCACAGGGGACTTGCGAGTTTCAGCGTGAAAATAGTCCTTGCCGACCGTATAAACCTTGATATCCTCAGAGTTATCGACGTCGATGAATTCCTCGTAGATATATGATCCGTCCGTCCGCGGATGATTCAACGAAGGATCAAGATCACTTGACTTATTACCGACCTAAGAAGAGATAAGTCAAGGAATGTGTGAAAGGACCATTGAACTGATGCATACCTTCCTAAAGAGGCGGCGCCCTCCACCGCCCCGAAAATAGATATAAACGTTATGATCCTCACCACTGACAGGTTTTTCCACGAAAGGTTTCTCCATGACTTGATCGTCAATGATTATAGCGTTCCCATCTTCGCGAAGTGAGACTTGAGGGGTTACACTAAAGCCACCTAATGTGACGCCAAGCTTCTTCGACATGACGTTTTTGAGTTCTGCATCAACTTGAGGACCACCATCGCGAGAAACTTCGAGTCGCTTGGGAGTCGGTACTTGTAATGGTCGAGAATAGCTCCAACTAGACGACGGTCCCATAGTAAAGCCTGCGGTAAAAGGTCATTGATGCAAAATGGGTGACGGAGTTTGACATAAGATATCGCCTTGTCTAGGGGGAAATCGGTGGAAAAGAAAGAGATGAGTATATCACAACGTGGCCAATTTTCGACATCTGACAGGAGCGTGAGTAGGCAGTTGCGGCATTAAGGAGCGGGAGAAGAAGGGAGGGAGAAAACATAGTACATACCCTCGTCAAGGATAACCTTATCACCAAAGACCTTGACTTCAATAGCACCGTGGGCTCTCTCTACCAGTCGCGTGAGTATTTCTCTCATTGCCTTTGATCTGGCTTTGATATCCATTGCACAGATGCCGAGGATGACAGGGGAGCGATTGACATCATGGAAGAGCACCCGGTCATCGTTGGAAGCAATGGAAGAACGAGAGGAAGACCTTGTAACATTTGAGCTGGAACGAGGAGACTGACGTTCTGGGGAATTGAAGAAAGTTGAAATTCGAGACTGCCTGTCTCTGAACATGATGATAGATGAATAGATTTGAAGACGGTATAATAGGTATAGCCTATTGAATTCAAAACAATCAGGTTTCGTACTCCTGTTAAATAATTTGAACTTCTGATACAAAAACATAGACTGTGAAAAAATTTGAGCAAACGTACCTGCAGGCATGCAGGAGAGGTGCACACGACCAGCCTTTGGCTCGGAGCTGATTTCAAATTTTTGAAGTCCTTAGCAAGGAAATTCCCAATTGAGTTTCTTCTGAAAATCATGTACAGACGAATGAGCAGGACTACTAACCACTGCACTGCGAGAGTAAATAAAATTATGAATGTATGATACTCCATCAATGTATTCGACAAGGTCGTGTGAGGCATATTTCAAGAAACATTGTTCAGTAGCATGTCCTGTTGGTTATCAGTGTGCCTGCAGGGACCTCCAGACAACCATTTCCGAAGAAGTGCACTCTGAGATTTATTTTGCGGTCCCCTGCAATCCGACATTCTGCCACTGCCCCTCAGCCTATATATAATCATGGCCAGTCTCTTATCGGTTCATGATTGAGCCATTTTCCTACTATTTATCCTACTATACCTCTCTTGGAAGCACAAAGTGGCCTGTCCAGTCCATTGGCTGAGTCCTGGACTAGACCAAAATTAACGCTAGAGGCCATCCGCAAGGTCAAATTAACCTACATCGTCGGTTGTAGAGCTCTAAAATGGTAGAAGTGTATATATTAGCGCCGAGATATATTTGTACCATATGTTTCTCACTGTCTGTGCAGACCAAGACCGACTCAGGGAACGTTCTAGTGTCCCTCACTGCTAATCGCCTCACAGGTACCCAAGTTAGAGATTATATTGCAGTTTTTTCCAAGGGCAATATATTATGGATGAGGTTGTCTATGTAGGTTCGATAATGATATTGAACCAGATGTATTATTATACATTGCAGGATAAGAGCTGGATTAGCGCAAATTCGATGAAAACAACCAGCATGAAGTCGGCAGTGGGCACTTTGTGTGTTGGAACTTCGTCACAGCACATATCGGCAGACACTTCAAACGTGGTCATTCGACCTTGTATAATATATTAGAGATAGGGTTGTATCTATGCTGTGATTTGGTTTAAGTAGCTAAAAATGTGAATTTTGTAAAAGTGCCGACTTCTGTTTAGTGCCTTTGAAACCTGATCGGTACCGTGACATTCAGGATATTCCGAGGGAGACAGGAAGAATAATCAGAGGCAAAACGTACCTAGCTCATAATCCGACGTAAATCAGACGTGTAGCAAAATGTAAGAGCTCATAGTTTGCAAACAGAGCATTTTCAGAACAATTTCCTGATGACTTTTCCAGATCTTCATGTGCTCGTAAAATATATACTGTCCCAACACAAATCAGCCCGTGTATATGGTGTTCTCGACCGTCTGAATACACTCTGCTTATTTGAAGGTGAGTTTCTTTAAATATTTCGCCAAGTCCATCTTCCACTCAAACACACATCAGACGAGAGCAGCTTCGCCATCAACCTAGAGTTGCCTTCGCATTCGACCTTCGGAGCGACGAAGCCAGGCCCTGTAGTAAGCTGTTCTTGTCTTTTGGCTCGCTTACCCAACGCTGATGATGCTCTGACCGCGTCCCGCTCTCAGGCAGTGCGTTTCCCGTCTGTTAGCTTGCTTACTCAACCCTGATTATGGGTTGGCTGTGTCCCGCTCTCAGGTAGTGCATTTCTCGTCTGTTGGCTCACTTACTCACCCTGATGATGCGCTGGTCACATCCCACTCCCAACCAGTGCGTGTTCTCATCTTTTGGCTCGCTTAATACTCAACCTTGATGGCGCTCTTGTTGCGTCCCGCTCTCAGAGTACGTGAAGGATCGGTTAATGACGTTGGGTCTAGTCCTTGGAAACGTTCATATCTCGGGGACTTGGCCCACAGTCTCTTCCATCTGGAGTGGGTCTCTTGGCAGTGTGCTCGCTTCAGAGCGGAGATGCTGAGTGGGAGTGTGCCGTGTCTGAGATATCGGGGTAGGTTCTCTCGTTCGTTATTGTTCGTTCTACTCATGGCTGCCAATTTTGCCTCCTTGTCAGCCGTCTCATTTCCGTGAATTCCTTCATGTCCTAGAGACCATAAGGTGACGTCGAAGTCCGGGTATCGTCTGGCTAGCAATTTCATTTCCCGTGTTCTTGTATTTTGGCTCGCTTGCCTGATGTTGGCTACTTGTCACAGTGTCTCGCTGTCCAACAACGAGGAAGTGCGTGATTTCAATGCTGGTGGTGCTTTGGCGACGGCCCATTCTCATACGGTATATAACTTATGTTGTCTGTTGAAAAGTTCACTGTTTCTTTTGACCTTGACAACGCCAGAATGAGTTTCTCTGCGATGACCCAACCCAACCCAGTCACGTGTCGCCCTCACACGGTATCTTCCCAGGTGAATAGCTAAACCAAACTTTTCTCATTGCCTCGTCAGAAGGTGCGTGTTTCCGTATCACACATGTGTTATGTGGCACGCACTTCCTGTCTTCTAGAAAGTTGAAATGGGAGCCGTACATCATGGTGGTGAGAGGCAGGGAACGAGAGGAGCAACGACTGAAAGCGTCCGGGAACGGGGCAGATCCATAGGAGAGCATATAGTCATATAATAGCTTCGTATTCGTATTCAGGCTGAAATCAGACATGTGGACACTACAAACCGGAAGTTGTTGGGATAGCACTAGAATTACACATTCAGACTCTGCAAGAACCAGTGATCTACGTCGGATTAGAAACGGGTACCTTCTTTTCGCACGACCTGATCAAATTCTCGTTTCCGCAAACTGCACGATTGCACGGACTTGTTAGGCCGAATTTCCGGAAAAAAAAACCTTTGACAAGAGATCCGATCTATGAACTTTACGGCACAATTTATTTATGTAAATTCAAAATCGCACTGTACTACTATGTAGTTCGTCTGCCATAGAGTGGTTATGTGCATAAGCATTGGCTTGCTTCAAAAATATTAATATTATGCACTCCAGTGGCTGCTACATTAGTCATGGTGCTAATTTCCGCTTGGCACCATGACAATCTGCTGACGTAACCCTATGAGGCAATTGTGCGCGCCAGGTGAGGCATTTTGTGGATGCATACCAAGAGGCATATGATGACACGAATTGGCCAGAAATATCTTGCCATGCCGCCTCTATATAATGTCCTCACAAATTCTACCGCTAATCCGTATCTTCTTCCCCAGCCTTCTCTCCCAGTTCATTTAATCACATCGACGTTGAAAAACATCATATTATCTGATGAACACACCGTCCGAAACCCATGTCACCACCATCTCTGTATCTAATATTCATTGCAGCAGGTATATACAACCGTCGTAATTTTTATTTTGCTCATGTTGATTTTGTCTCAGCTGTGTAAACGTGATCAATGAAGTGCTCTTCTCTCTTTCTCCCCCTCCAACAAGGGTAGATGTATCCATCGTGCACCAATCAGTGACGGTCGAGCATACTCTCGCAACACTCAGACACCCCATACATTCCATGCTTGAGGACGCTGGGTTTGATGTATCTGACCCAGATTCCAGTTCCTCCGAGTACAAGCTTTCACAAGCAGCGAGCACCATCCTATCTGGAAAACATGGAAAGCATATGAAATTTTGCTTATTGTGTCAGGAGGCGGCCACCATTTTACTCGATGATGCTGTTTCAGAACGGAGCCTGCACAAGGGTGATATAGCGCATCTCGTCACCCTGTCCGTGGGTGGTATGACGTGTTCTTCGTGTTCGGGCACCATCACCCAAGTAGTTTCACAACTTCCTGGCGTCTCCGACGTAGTCGTTAGCCTCTTGAATAACTCTGCCACAGTTACTATTGCTCGAAAGGATCTAGTTGGCTCTGTGACCAACACCATCGACGACTGCGGCTTCGAAGTCGACGTCGTCAAGATCGAGCCCCTCATCCCGTTAACATCAACAAATAATGCGATAACAACAGGTCTTCGGAAATTATCCCTTCGTGTCGACGGAATGTATTGCCAGTGCGTTAATCTTAATGTGGTCGCATGTGGGGTTACTGATATATGAATCAGGCATTGTCCAGCCAAAATTATGGCCACCTTAAAAGAGCTCCAGCCCAACGTCACCATTATCAAGCCATTATTAAACTACTTGGATCCCGTGATAGAAGTCTCGTACATGCCATCGCCTCCAAACTTCACCATCCGCTCCATCACTTCCATCATTGTGTCCGTGGAACCGACGTCATACAATGTATCGATCCATCATCCACCTACCCTCGAAGAACGCGCGCATTGCATGCAGCGACGCGAGCAACGGATCTTGCTGCGGCACCTATTTTTCACATTCATCATTACGATACCCACGTTTATCATTGGTGTTGTTTACATGAGCCTTCTTCCCGCTGGCAACCACACGAAGCTTTACTTAATGCAGCCCATGTGGAATGGAAACGCATCCCGAATTGAGTGGGCACTATTTTTCCTCGCGACCCCAGTCTATTTTTATGGCGCTGGCACATTTCATCGTCGGAGTATCAAAGAAATTAAAGCCTTGTGGAGGAAAGGGAGCACGACTCCCATCGTTAAGCGCTTCACCAGATTTGGGAGCATGAACCTTCTGGTATGCACCGTGTTATCTGCATTATCATGCGATGATGTGACATGATGAGCAGGTCTCCACTGGAGTAACTGTGGCCTATTTTTCATCTATCGTAGTTCTAGGTTTTGCGGCAACACAACCACCCTCGACAGATGGTACGGGGCAACAAACATCATATTTTGACTCTGTTGTGTTCTTGACTATGTTTTTGCTTTCTGGTGGGTCGAACCTGCGTGTTGCCTTTCTTGCCTGTTCATCTACGGTAATTATTAGGGCGCTACCTTGAAGCATACAGTAAAGCGAGGACTGCAGACGCCATTACTGCACTTGCGTCACTCCGCCCTCCTGGAGCTCTTATCTTGTCTCCTGACTCTGCTTCTACGCCCCTCGCGGTCGTTCCACAGAATGACCCTGAAAAATGCGACATAGCAAGTGACAACGGTAGCCTTGTTGCATCTCCTGGGTTTAAGTTTGAGAAGGTACCTGTAGATTTCTTAGAGGTTGGCGATGTAGTGCGTGTGCAAAATGGTGCGACGCCACCATCAGACGGTACAATCGTCTCCGGTGTAGAGACGTCCTTCGACGAAAGCTCTTTAACCGGTGAGGCTCGACTTATTAAGAAAAATATCGGGGACAAAGTTCTTCTTGGAACAATCAATAAGTCCAGAGCTGTAGATGTTCGAGTTGACACTCTTGGCGGTGTCACATTGTCAGTCACCCAACTTCGATTCTAAAGATATTGTTTTCTGACTTAATTATAAAGGCTGGATCAGATCGTGCAGATCGTACGCGACGGCCAAACTCGCAGGGCACCCATTGAGCGTGTCGCGGACCACATTACAGGCGTTTTTGTCCCGATCGTCACTTTACTGGCGATCATCACATGGTTAATATGGCTTGCCTTGGGTGTTAGCGGTGCCATCCCCAAGAGTTATCTAGATACAGGTGCAGGTGGGTGGAGTGAGTTTCTTTCAAACGATCCCTGAACTTTGTACTAACATTAACTCTGTAGTTATGTGGTCTCTCGAGTTTGCAATCGCAGTATTCGTCGTGGCCTGCCCTTGTGGTATTGGCCTAGCAGCACCTACCGCTCTTCTTGTGGGATCCGGCCTTGCAGCCAAACATGGAATTTTGGCCCGCGGAGGCGGCGAGGCTTTCCAAGAAATGGCGCAAGTTGATATCGTCGTGTTCGATAAGACCGGAACACTCACTGAAGGTGGCGAGCCCCAAGTATCTGATGCCGAGATTCTACTTTCGTCGGTGCCTAAGAAGACGCTTCTCGGAATCGCCGCGGAGTTAGAATCTGCATCCTCTCACCCACTCGCGAATGCAATTAGGCAGTATGCAGGAAAGCATGGTGCTGCCTCAGTTGTTGGCAATGCGTTCGATGAAATTGCTGGCAAAGGCGTCAAAGGGAATTTTGATGCAATGTGTCGAAAGGCGATAGTAGGAAACGAAGCCCTGATGCAAGACCATGACGTACTGCTTTCCCCAGACGTTCTCGAGGTGCTCGAGAGGTGGAAATCTGAAGCGAAGAGTATCGTCCTCCTCGCAGTTACTGTTGCAGATTTAGACGATCGATTCGTTGTTGCAGCGATATTTGCTATATCGGATCGCATCAGGAGGGAAGCTGGTGGTGTTATACGCCATTTACAGGAGGAGGGCATTGGGACATGGATGATGTCAGGGGATAACGAGACGACAGCTAAAGCAGTCGCAAAATCTGTCGGTATTCCTGAAACGAATGTCATCGCTGGAGTTTTGCCTCAACAAAAGGTCTGTCGTTATCCTCGTCCCTTTCTTCTCGTATGATCTCATCTCTCTCGCAGGCGGAAAACATCGAGTGGCTGCAGCGTAATGGTACCAAACGTCCTCTTCCACGTTGGCAAATTATGTTAGGCAGATCAACATCAAATGAACGTTGTGTCGTTGCGATGGTTGGGGATGGTATTAATGACGCACCTGTGAGTTCTCTATACATGTGTTTGTTTTATGTTTTGTATTGACTGTGGTGTCAGGCCCTAGCTGTCAGCGACATAGGAATAGCTATCGGATGTGGAAGTGAGTTCTAATGTCCATCCAACTGCTAAGGGAGAGCATACTCACCAAGTTCGATGACAGGCGACGTCGCATTATCTAGCGCTTCGTTCATTCTCTTATACTCTAACCTCAAAACTTTACTCACATTAAGCGACTTGTCGAGAAAAGTGTTTAACCGTGTCAAGGTTAACTTTGTATGTTTCGTTTCTCTTTGCATCACCTCTCGCCAATACATTTTGTAGATATGGGCATTTCTTTATAATTTGATCGCGGTCCCTATTGCTGCTGGCGTCATATATCCAATTGGACACACGCGTTTGGCTCCCGTCTGGGCTTCGTTGGCCATGGCATTATCGTATGTACCACCTGACTAGGTATGACCTATACTGACATGTGATCCTAGCTCTGTATCTGTGATTTGCTCCTCCCTCGCGCTTAAGCTGTACAAAGAACCAAAGATACAGCTTTAACTAGTCCAATTCAATCCTTCTTGCATTCAATTCATTCATTTGTATCTATATCTATATCTCATTCCATTCACTAAGATAGGCCGCAGTCATTGATCACGTGGTGTAACATGGTGTGATTTCGTGTTACTAGCTACTCTCAGTCACTTATCATGAACGTTGCACCTGGATAGCCCAATTGGGAAGCCTTACTAGGCTTAGCAATAGCGTGCCTCGTGAACTTTATTTAGGCTCGAAACTCGAAATATTCCAACACCAGCGTTAAATAACGCCCTAAATATTCTATTAACTTTGTACTGTAGCCTATAGCTAGGCTGGCACGTATCCCGCCTTATCCCGCCCTACGCCTGATACCGGCACTTTCCGCAAATCGCCCAACTTAGTCATAGAGGTTCATCTGGCGGGTTTCTCACGCCTCTGTACTCCTACCCCCTACACTGCTGCACACTGCACGCTGCCGCCGCTGCTTCTACAGCCCAGCAGCCATCACCCAGGCCAACACTACGCTCTACAACATCCGCCCATCTTCCCCACCCAAAACCCCAGCGCCTCAGTGGTCTGTGCGCCCCCAGCTTGCAGCGCTGCAAGCATCCTGTAGGCTGCCTCTCACCTCGATCTACAACGCTTGTGCCCAGCACCAAGTCGTCTCTGTGTCCCAAGAACGCTTCCTGCACCAACCTGCTTCCCACCTCATCATCCTTGCCCACCACTGCCCTCTACAACACCTGCCCAAGTGGTCCGTGCGCCCACTGTCAAACCTAGTCTTAGCTAACCGCCTACGCCTACAGAATCTTGCCTTGCGGATCGCACCATTCAGATCCACCAACGCCTGGTGTCATCTACTCACCTACGCCTACAGACTCGACACTCGGGGATCGCACCATTCAACCGTTTGTCGACCTGGTCCGTGCGCCCACTATCACCCTGTCTCAGCTAATCGCCTACGCCTACAGAATCTTCACACCGGCTCCTTATGTCTCGTGCAGGGGGTCATTCTAAGCTTAAGGGCCTCTCAAAGTCTATCATCTCGCACAACTTTCGAGGGCGACATCGCCAGACTCATATCCTTCAAGCTAGCCGTCAGCTTCAACGCAAGGAGGCAGCAGATGCAGGCCGTCAGGCTCAAGTCCAAGGTATATCTTCACATTCTTATTGTTTACATATAACTAATGCGATCTCTCAGAGATGTCGAGCGAGGACCGTCAGTTGGTGGACAACATGATGAGCGACTATGGAATGGACGTTGAATCAATACCATACACCGTGCCTCCAGGAGAGGAGGGGATGGAACTGAGTCATGCCGGTGGGGAGTACGAGGCATTTGAGGGACTCGCTGGTCAAATAGCGGACCTTGGTGGCTAGTGTGTGTTTTTTCTCGTCTGTCTCGATTGTTACTTATATCATTCACAGTCGCTATATCGATCACCGCACTCGGGAGGACCGCACAGAAAGCCGAACGAATCACTGGCAGCTTCAAATAGACCTGCTGGTGGACGCTTACTTGGACTATCGTTTTCGTGATTCTGGTGACGGCTTACCAACATTTGACGACATGTCTGCGGAGCCACTTCTAGATGATTCTTCTAGTGTTTCACTAACTAACATAGAACTAATTGACCTTTTCAGTATGTTTAATGAAAGTTCCAATTCTTTGTGTGCTAATTCATTTCTAGAGCGAAGCCACTCTTCACTGCGATCGCAGCCCTCCCACAGATATCCTAACGAGAC
Source organism: Suillus spraguei (assembly GCA_016800925.1). Classification (NCBI taxonomy): domain Eukaryota; kingdom Fungi; phylum Basidiomycota; class Agaricomycetes; order Boletales; family Suillaceae; genus Suillus; species Suillus spraguei. Next base: position 100 of record JABCPU010000829.1, on the reverse strand, counting down.
ATTAATCTACCATGGGTACATCGGGTGCGCACCGCTTTATCCCACAGCTGCCATATCGTTGCGCACTCTTGCTGCATACCGTCAAATCCATCGGTCATGC
>JABCPU010000828.1:0-24915 GCA_016800925.1 Suillus spraguei | reverse complement strand
TGGCATGGTGGGGTGTAAGGTCAGCTCTCAAATTCATTGTTCCGCTTACATTCTTGATTAGTTACATTCACTGCAACCCAACACTAGCTACTACTATTCCCTGATCTTACGATGGTTCCAAGGCATTGATCATCACTGACTTGGCAATCGTAAGTAAATGTCAAACCAACCATTACAGGACTAAACGAAATGTAGGCTACATGGAATGCCTGACGCAAAATTGCCCAATATCATTGTAAAGATACAATCTAGCCTGGGCTGTAGATAAACCATGGCCTAAACTAGTATGCGAGTCTTGCGCTCTACCTAGTCTGCTTCACTTGCGAAGGCAAGAACAATTCGACCCTAAAGGGAATGCTAAGTTAGTATAGTCTAATAATGCCCAACCTTGGTTGCAAGACTGCCATCGGAGGTAGCGAGATGCTAGCGGTGACCTCCGGTCTGTGGGAAACTAGCGGTAAGCGCGGGAAAGTGGTAGACAAGCAGTAGCAAAAGTGGTAAAACTGCGGTAGTGCGTGCGGTTAAAACTGCGGTAAGGCGTGGAAACTGGCGGTAAAACAAGCGGTGAAGCGCAGGAAAGCGTTAGAGAGCGGTGGTGCGTGCAGCAGTAAAACAATTCTTAAGAGACAGTGACTTTGGCGAAAGACTTTATTCTGTTAGAGACAGTAGTGGTGACAATTCCTAAGTACCGTGTGTACCATAGAGGGAAAAGTAAAAGTACCGGAATGTGCAAAGAGTCCTTTTTAACATGTGCTGTGAACGGCCGGAATACATAGCGAGAACAGTAGTGAGATAGAGATATTTAGCTAAGAGGCACGCAGCGAGCAAGTGGCGTCACGGAAGGTAAGGTAAATCTTGCCGTAGCTTTAGTAACGGCGGAAACGAATATGCTATGCACCAATGGATCTTAGACGGAAATGGAATGGACAGGAGGACATCAGTAGCAAGATTCGGTAAGGGGCAAGGATCCATGGAGCGAAAACGGTACCGGCGAAGCGAAAAGGGGTAATGCTCGCTATAGGGGTTTTCTCGGTAGCCACTGTAGACGGTAACGAGACACTTGTCTAAAACGGCACTTTCATGGTCAGTGTGACTTTGTTCGCTACATCGTGTTGCTCACCACCATACAGCGCTGCCACATGAACCGATCAACATGACGGAAGAACAAAAGTGTTGGCTGAATTTGATGCTGTTATGAAGGGCACGAGTTAGAAGAACTTACAAAATACCTGGATAGCGTGTGGCTGTTACAGCCATGCCAAACCAGAGGCTGCTAAGAAGTTCCAGCTTGGCATGGGGGTGTACTGGAGGGTCAGAACTAATTCAAGGGGGCTTGGCCTCAGCTTGTGTGCTGTGCCTCTTATATGAGTATGTGCTCCAAATTTCTTATGAAGTCTGAGGGGAGTTCTGGTGAAGTCCAGAGGGGAACTCCAGAGGAACTCTAGGACTAGACTGCTCAGAAGAGTGCCGACAGACTACCGGAGGAGCGTGGGAAACATGCCGGAACTATTTCCGGAGGAACAGGAACAAGGGTAAGACTACTGGGACGAGTCCCAAGTAGAATGGAACAGAGGACGGACTGCTGGATGAAGTCCAGGGCAGGATAGGAGTGAAGCTCCAGGGGGAAAGATAATCCACAGGAGGTCAAGGATAGGATAGGATAGGATATGACTGGAGGGCCAGAGGTCTGGAGATAGGAGGTCCAGAGGACGAGGAGCAGAGGAGCAGAGCTCCGTGGATCTGAGGGGAAGTGTTGCCCTACTTTAAAGGAGTAGGTCTGGAGATTACATAAAGAGAGTATAGGCTACTACAGACGAAGTCTGGAGTAGAAACAGACAGAGGAACTACTAAAGGTAGAGCCGGAGATGATCAGGATTAAAGACAGGAGTCAGATGAAGTCCAGAAAGCATAATATAACAAAGGGTCAAATGTCTGGCCTAGGGAATACTCCCATAGGCCTGAACCGAAGGATTACAAGGGCCGGAGCCCAAGTGCGAGAATGGAACAGAGTTATATTGACATGAGAAGTATAGGAAGCAGAATGAAACAATCAACAAGAAACGTTAATGGGGAATCATTAATATTCAGACTGAGGTCTGCTAGAGTACAAGTACAAGTTTATATACTGTAGGTAGCATAATGGAATCAGTAAGCATAGTCCAATGCTATGTATGAACCATGCGGAAACATATTGCTAAGTACAATGGAACATAACTAAATGAGCTTGGAGATGAAATATGTACGGAATAGATTATCAAGATGGAGACAGAGGTAACCAAGAGCCAGAGACAAGGACATACCCTAAATGGGGTAATGCGCGTGGCGTGGGAATATATCCGGAGATGAATGCAGGGAGATCCGGAGGTCTGGGGATCCGGGATCTGGATCTGGATAGGACATGGACAAGGATTGGATGTGGTGGGGATGTCCTGGATATCAGAGGGGGGAAAGTCTGGACATAGTGGTGGGTGAGACTGTGCTCAGGGTGGACTAGGATGTGTGTAGGGTTAGCTATGGTGCGAATCACTTAGAGGCTGCTTACTTTGTGCAAATATTTTAACCCTTCAAAAAAAGTCAGAATTTTAATTCCTCTTGGTAAAACACTCCTTTGAAGGTAAGTACAAAATCCCAAGACAGATTTTTCATTGAGTCAAAACTGAGCGAGCAAAATACTTTGTCAGGTCCAATTTGGTGCATGGGTACTATGCTTTTGGCATGTTCTCCTTCAGCATGTCGAAAGTATAGTCGCAATTATCACAAAAATATTTTTCACCATGTCCCAAAAGAACTCAATGAAATTGAGCTCGCAATGAAACTTTTGGTAAGAAAAAGCATAAATGACTGGCTGCATCAATTACTTCCTACACCAGAGACCTTTGTTCAACAAGTTTTTAGCCTCCTCACGAATTGCTGCTTGATCCTGCACCTCCTTTGCTCCAAGAGCTTTATCAAGAGCTTTCTTCCTGAGCTTGCATCAACCCATCGGACCACTCTGACTCTGTCGCAGAATCATATTTGGTGTCGGAGAACTGACAATCCATGCCTCCAGTGTATCCACAGTCCTGTTCACTGGAGGAGTTGTAATCAATCTCGATCACTGCCGCAGGATTGGATGCGGCAGGTACAGTGTTAGAGTTGTAGGTTTTTGGCCATCTTGCAGCTCTTGCCCATGTGGTGACAGCCCTTTGATGTTTAGTGACCATAGTGCTACTACACAGACTCAATGTACTATTTTTCTCGGTATTTTCATTAAAATCTTCTGCTCATCGAGCTAGTACATTTTTGAAGTATGCTGACATCATTTCCATTTTTTTCGCCATCAATTTGGCGCTTGCACAAAGTAGGCGGCCTCTAAGCGATTCACACCATAGCTGCAGAGATCCAGAGGTATGGAGATGTGGAGATTAGTCAGGAGGTCATAGTGAAGATGGGGTGTGAAGTATGGTATATGACAGACCAGAATCTTTTCAGTCAATTTCATACTTTACAATATTAAGTTTATCCACCAAGATCTTCTCCTCAGTGTTGCGATGTGGTTCAGCCAATCACATGAGATCCAAGTCCTCTGATTCAAGCTCTGCAAGAGAATGCACAGGTTTTTTGATGCCTGTTTAATGTGTGAACACCCGCATTCAAAGATGAGCAGAACATAAAACCATTACATGATGAATCCAAGTACAAGGTAATACACCTCCTGTTTTCTGGAAGTACATCTGCTTGGGCATAAACCATGCTGTTCAAGACCTGTTCAATTGTGCGTGGTAATATTGGCTATCCACTCCCCAACCTTCGCTGATGTAAACACCCCAAAGTTTGACCTGACGATAATGACTTAATCCTCACTGGCAGCTCAGTATGTAAGTGCTTGAAGTAGATGGATCTGCTGTGAATTAGCAGAAATAGAGTTGACTTCCATCACCTGGAAGGATGGTGGCTTGGACAGATCTCTCAGGGGGAAAACAATCCTGGAAGTCTGGACAACCTGGAATGACAAGGTATACGTCATATTGGCCAGAGACGTAGGCCGCCAGGTAGAACTGGGAACCTGGGAAGGAGATGTGCCAACAGTCACCATAAACTAGGACAGTTTGGAGTGTTGTAGGGATATTGGTGACAGCATTTTTTGTGGTCACTGGCTTGTACTAGCAGTGTTGGATGGACAACGTGAAAAGCAGGATTGCAGGTCTGCTGGATGCGAATGCGCCAGAGGACAGCAGCTGTAAGATGTGCAAACCGGGAGCTTCCCCCGTCCAACCCAACAGAGTGATCTGTATACCAGTTAATGTCACTAGAGCCGTGAAAATGAGGTCCTGATACAAGATTGATGAGTCAGTCAACAAAGGACAGGTAGCTGTGTGTGTCATGTTTTGCCTGGTTGATGGGCTGACATATGACAAAGTCTGTGCAGTATAGTCTGGAATAGATGTGACATTAATGAACTCAAAATGAGACATATGCTGTTGAAAAACACATACCTACAAGTCATCATGCCAAATCCACCCTGGAATGTGTTGCCAAGACGACCATCATAGGCATTAATAGATGAGAGGTCATGAACAGTAATTACAGCGCCATTTCCACTCGCAGTTAATCATGTCTATCCAGACCAGCAGGACACAGGAAATTTGAAATGTTGCTGGAATGAGGGTCAGATGATGATGATTGTCCCAATACTTCTGCGCCCTCAAGAGGAACAGGTATAAGTGATGAAGAGAATGGTGTAACCCCAGGAGAATAAGGAATATTGGGATTGTTGGTGTGATATAATGCAGTGGCATTCACGGCAAAGTGAGGAATGAGCTAGCAAAGATACTATTCTGTGAGACATTAGAAGTAATGGAAAAGACTTCTGCACCATCACCTATAAAACATTTGAATGGGGGTGCAGACCAAGAGTTGGAATTGGTGTTCCATATGGCTACAGACAAACCGGGTGACATGAAGTAGCCACCCACTCATAGCTGGCTGGTAGACATGTTGCAGTAAAGCAAATATATTGGACTATTTGAACTGAGCGCAATAAATGCACCAGAAGAAGGCATGTATGGCAGGATGTTGCTGGTGGAGAGGGGGAGAAGGTAGTAGGGCGCTTGAAGTTGCACTCTGGCGAGTAAATAATGTTCTGATATTGATGTGAGATATCCATGCAGATAGTTCGCGACAGATGTGGGGATAATGCTGCATTACGGAAGCCGACCTTCACAATGCTGCTGTTAGGTGTTACCAGAGGGCCTGTGCTTTTACTGCTGAACAACACCACAAGGCCGCTGGAACCATACCCTGCCACAGTATGCACATTACACAAACTGGGTTTGCTTCAAGGCTGTTAACCACACCATTAAACCCTGCACCCATGGCCTTTTACAAATTGGAGCTGACATCGTAGATAGTAATGTCCTTGAGTTTGCCCCATGTAGTAGGAGCTGTGTTGGTGTCTGTCAAGAGCCGCTGACATAGAGCATGAGAAGCAATCGACTCACAAGTGAAGTCTACTGTAAGAAACCTACTTCCATGGATCAAGCAATACAGAATCAACAAGGATGGCATGTGAGATGGGTAGCCTGGCTTTGTGCCTGTCATCAGTATGTATGCCAAGTAAACAAGCAAGCAAGATACCACACACTGATAAGACCAGGTCAGGCCAGCAGGACAAAGTAATGCAGACATCTGTCCATGATGAAAAACATGATCAATTTTCATATTGCAAGCAAGAGGAGGAACAAGATTCTGCCACTTCAAGGCAATCCAGGCAACCACACTGCCTGTGAGACTTTTGGCATCATCGCCCCTTGTTTGGTACCTGCCACCTGAAAGTAAACAGCAGACTATGGAAAGGGCTTTGGTACAGTTTTAAAAACAGACACCACCCGCCATGCTAAATGCGCTGGTACTAGGCAAGCAACCTCTAAGAGACTGGAGCCCCTTCAGTGACAAACTCCGTACTATACGGGTCACCCGACCCACATAATATCCCGTCAAAGACGGGCCAGCAGATGATGGGCCAAGGTTATGTATATCCTCGATGTTGACGGATGGGCCGGGGGGAATATTATTTCCGATGGAGACGGGTGGGCCGGGAGACTTGTATTTTCGGGAGAGATGGGTGGGCTGAGGGAAACATGATTTCTGATGTTGACGGATGGGCCAGGGGGATATAATCCCCGACAGAGATGGGTGGGCTCATCTGGGTAGTATGTAGAGTAGGATATTATAGACAGCTGGGCTGAAGAGAGATGCAAGGCAAATATTATTGCATAGACGGGTGGGCCGAGGTAAGAGAATATTACATATACGGGTGGGCCGAGGTGAGAGAATATTACATATACGGGTGGGCCAAGGTGAGAGAATATTACATATACGGGTGGGCCGAGGGTGCAGTAAAATATTTATTGCATAGACGGGTGGGCCGATGTGGGGGAATTTTACATAGACAGGTGGGCCGAGGTAAAATATATTACATATACAGGTGGGCCTAGATATGTATCATAAAGACGTACAGCTGATGTAGCCACCAGAGAATCAAACACATAGGATACATGCACCCTATGAGTGCATATACCTACCATCAACCACCAAAATCTAAACCCTGAAGCACAAAAACCTGAATTCATCATGTCTGACATTCATCGATAATTGAGGTGCCGGGTGCTGGGTACCAAGTCCCGAATCCAGGAACTCGAAACTGGAGATGCAAACTAGAGATTTCCTGAATTCCAGATACCCGGACACCCGAAACACAACACACAAGGTGAAAGATTTAAAGCCCATGTGTGGAGTCATCTAGTGCTGAGTGCCGGGTGCAGGTGCAGAGTACTGAAACTAGAAACTAGAAACTCGAGATTCGAGACAAAACAGACATCTACCAAAAATGTGTGGATCAAAGTTTTGTTGTTGCCTGACATGTGTCTGAGTCCCGAGGACCGAACCCCGAAATTGTAGACTACCAGATTTCGGGATTTGGGGTTCGGCACTCGAGATTCAAGATTTGAGATGAAAAAGATATCTACCAAAAATGTGTGGATCAAAGTCATTTTATTGCCTAACATTGTTTTCGGTCTCAAGTGCAAAAGCCCGAGTACCGAACTGCGAACCCCTAAATAGTAGACTACCAGATTTTGGAGTTTGGAGTTCGGCACTTAGAATGTGTGGATCAATAGGTGTCTATTGCCTCACATTGTTCTGAGTCCCGAGTCGCGAGTGCTGGGTGCCGGGGTTCAGGGTTCAGCACTGACAATATGTTGCTCAAGATCTTTCACATTATGAGTACCAAGTCCCGAGTGCCGATGACACGCACCAAACTGGTCTGGTGCATGGCTGACTAAGCACTACTGCAGCTGAAAAATAGTACCAGGACTATAATAGCTTAGTGTTCCTCTATTCAGAAATCAATCCATGACACAGAATTGAAAGTTTCTTGTTGCTCGTAAAAGTTTGCTTATTATTTCTAATTCATTTTTCATGGGTGTGTTTATGTATGTTTTGGCTACAGAAACTACTTCATAAGATTCCCACAGATGTCAGGTGACCCCAGCAAAATAATTACATGGAGTTACCCTGCAGAGAAACTCATGAAACACATTATGATTCACTCGCGTCATTTCTATGCATCTACAAAAAAGTGCAGATTTATGCTTCAAATATTACATAATTGATATTCCTCCTAGGATAGCCACTAATAGTCACCTGATCTCAAATTTATGCATAGCCATTGATATCCCACATGACTTCTTCTCACACCCTTGAGCATATTACAAATCAACTATGACAATATTCAATAAATAGGGTAGGTCAGCACCCCTACAAAACGTGGGAAAACAGTAGCATAGCCATTCATTTTGTCTATATAAGACCCACCTTTTTGTCAATAAAAGAGAGATTTTCTCCCCCTCAGAAATATAACTGAGAGTGAAGTGTGACCAGCACTATCAGCGCACTGTCAAGAACATTGTCAACAACAGTAAGATTGGAAGTCTACTCTGTGAGATAGCACTACCTTGAGCTCACTGTGCTCAACAACTAGCAAGACCCTGAGCTCACTGTGTCTGACAACCAGCAAGACAACAAATCTTTTTTCTTTGACAAATTCATTCTAGTTTCTTTCATCATCTTCCTCTCTGTTTTTCTTTCTCTGTTGTCTGTTTCCTTGCTTCTGTTTTCTTTTGAATCTTTCTCTTTTTCTTCTTTTTCTTTGATCACTGGTCTCTCTCTCTTTTTCAAAGTTTGTTGGTGCTAAGTGTCCTTGTGTTTCTAATATTTGTGTTGTCTCTTTAGTCCATCTAAGGCCAGAGTAGCTTAGTGGGAGAGACTTTAGAGGTTGACAGTGACACTTGATCTCACACATCTGAGTAGCGATACTGAGTTAAGGTCTTCACTGACTGATAGACTCTAGTTATTGAAAGGGGACTTGGTATTGAAATCCAAGGACGTCCATTCCTGTTATCCGCTTAATACTCATAGTGGAGTTCCTTGGCAGCAGGATCAATAGTAAGCTAGAAGATCTCTGAAGTAGTGACTAGTCTTGACCGGGGATTCTACCTGCTTGTCTGAGAAGGTGATTGTTGTAACTTCCCACAAATTACAGTAGCACAATTGTTGCAAAACACCTGCATTCTGTTGGAGGGCATAATTTGGCCAGTTACTTCTGTTTCTAAGTTTGTTGGACTTCTGTGTTTTTCTTTGAAGTTTAGTTGTTTCGAGAATCTTTGTCATTGTCCAAGAGTTTTCTGATCTCACAGAAGTGACTCACTTGCTGACTGTAGCCTGGGGAACATTAAACAGCCACCCACGTACAACCACGTTATCAGTCATTGGTATTTGTCTGAATCACTGACCGTGGAGATATTTGGTTTTATAGGTCTTTATCTATAGATCATCTATCTAAGAAGACACCGAGTGCCGGGTGCCGGAGCTCGGAAGTCCTGAGTCCCGAGTGCCGGGTGCCGGAGTTCGGGGTTCGGCACATACAATATGTGGATCGAGGACTTTCACATTGTTTTGACTGCCGAACCCCAAGCTCCGGCACCCGGGAGTTAGCACAATGTGAGGCAATACCATCATATTGATTTACACATGTTGAGTGCCGAACCCCGAGCTCCGGCACCCGGGAGTTAGCACAATGTGAGGCAATACATGATATTGATTTACACATGTTGAGTGCCGAACCCCGGAGCTCCAGCACCCGGGAGTTAGCACAATGTGAGGCAATACCATAATATTGATTTACACATGTTGAGTGCCGAACCCCCAAGCTCCGGCACCTGGGAGTTAGCACAATGTGAGGCAATACCATCATATTGATTTACACAAGTTGAGTGCCGAACACCGAGTGCCGGGTGCCAGAGCTCGGGGTTCGGCACTCAACTTGTGTAAATCAATATCATGGTGTTGCCTCACATTGTGCTAACTCCCGGGTGCCGGAGCTTGGGGTTCGGCACTCAACATGTGTAAATCAATATCATGGTATTGCCTCACATGGTAACCCGGCACTCGGTGATCGTGATTCGGGACTCAACTTTGTATTGCCTCACATGGTTCTAACTCACGGGTGGCAGGGTTCGGGGTTCGGTGTTAAAATATGTGGATCGATATCTGTCTCATTGTTATGAGTACCAAGTCCCGAGTCCTGAAGTGCTGGGTGCCGGAGTTCGGGGTTCGGCATTCAACATGTGTACATCAATATCTTTGTATTGACTCACATTGTTCTCACTCCTGGGTGCTGGGGATTCGGGGTTGGGTGGTGAAATATGTGGATCGATATCTTTCACATGGTTATGAGTCCTGAGTCCAGATTCCCAACTGCCGGGTGCCGGAGTTCGGGGTTCGGCACTCCCCACGTGTAAATCAATATCTTGGTATTGCCTCACATGTTTCTACTCCCGGGTGCCGGGGTTCGGGGTCAGTGATAGAAAATGTGCATCGACATCTTTCACATTGTTATAAGTTCCAAGGCCCGAGTCCCGAGTGCCGGGTGCCGGAGTTCGGGGTTCGGCACTGAACATGTGTAATCAATATCTTTGTATTGCCTCAATTGTTCTAACTCCCGAGTGCCGGAGTTCGGGGTTCAGCATATCAATATGTGGATCGATATCTGTCACATGGTGATGAGTCCCAACTCCAGGGTCCTGGGGTCCGGGGTTCGGCACTTAAGATATATGAATGATATGTTTCACAATGTGACCTGGCACCGGCACAAGGTAATCGACAGAGATGTTTCAAATTCTTTAAATTGTGTGTTGTGTTTCAGGTAGCCGGATATCCGGAAGTCGGAAATATCAATTGTGAATCTCCATTGTCCAGTTCCGGATTCCGGACTTGGCATCCAGCACTGACATTCATTCAAACATTGTATATACATCTATGAACTACAATTATGTAGCCATTTCACCCTCATCAGCAGAGGGTTCAACCTTCACCTCAACATCCATATCATCAGAATCATATTCTGGGACAAGGTTGCCCAGATCATCTGGGTCACAAGTTCGCCGGACGTTTGTGGACCCTCAGGCTGAATCTGGCTCAGCTCAAATATGAGACCTCAATGATAGATGCAGGCTGGACTTTCGGAGATGGAGGCTCCATTCCTGCCATATCCAAGTCAATGAGGGAGCAAGTGCAGATGGGAGGGTGAGATGGCAGGGGACGATTGATCAAGCAAAAAGGTTGCATTGACAGGAGAGTCGGGAAGTGGAATGAAGGGTGCCGGTCCATGACTTTGCGACGAAGGCCTCATGGAGGCGTTGCAGGGTATCAATCTTACCATCCTGCTCCGCACACGAGCCTCAAGAAGAGCAATTCGAGCGGCACCATCCCGAATCGCATTGCCATGGAATGGAGATCCGCATGGGAAATCAGTGCCGGACGAGGCACTGGGGCGCTTGAAGACGGAATAGCTAAGTGAAAGATAAGGTCAGATGGTCATAGACAATTGGGGTGATCACAAGCTGATGCAGGTGCAGGTGTCTTGGGGGCAGTGATTGTCTTGCTGCGCCCACGGGACTGTGCCTTGGGTGTGGTAACAGCAGGGACAGCTGGAGTGCCGGAGGGGCCACGAGATTGACTGCGAGTTCGGGCTTTGGACTGCGAGGCAGCCGGCGCATTGGAGGGCTCTGGAAGGTGTCCTGGAGTGAGCCTGCGGGTGGTAGACTTCCCTCGAATACGTTTTGGCGGGGATCCCATGGATGCTGGGACACATTTGATCTTCTTGGTGGCGCAGCGGACGCACGACAAACATGGGCACGGGTCTCCTGTCCAACCGAGTGGCGCAGGGCCACTTCTCCTGAGTGCAATAATGGCAGGGGTTGTTCTGTGGTTCCATTAGTTGATGGACTCATTGGAATTCATTAGAGTACTCACTGGGCCGGGAATGAGAATATCACCTGTATCCATGACTGCAGGTTCCTAGCCGGAGTGCTGGACATTGCCTGGGGGGTCTCGACAACCTCCGGAGACTGCCGGAGGTGGCCTGACAATGGGTAAGTACAGCGGGAGGTCCGGACAAAGAATATGACTCACCATCACCTTGGTGGACTGCCGGCAATGAGCTGATGATACATAAGCATTTTTCCAACTGCCGGACAACTAAATATTACTTACTGAAGCAGGACCAAACAATTGCTTCTTTGGGAACGTGGTGAATGAGGGGAATGAGGCGTCCCTACACCAATTGTGGAAGGCCGGGGAAGTTGAGCGCCGGCACTCCACTCGAAATAGGCTACAGAAAATTGAGAGAATGAAAACAATGAGCTGGATGACATACCTGAACAATTGTGTTTCATCATCTTCCGACTCCACAAGCACATTCTGCTTGACATGGCGAGTTGCCTTGACCTGCTTGCGACCCTTCTTGGCCGACTTCGGAGGTGAGGAAGAGTGTCCGGACATCATGGGGGACTTCCTCTTCCTGCTCCCTTCCACTCCGCTCTGGGTCAGCAACAACTGCTTACCTTTTCCTTTGTCCCGAGCTCAGAGGTGGCGTGGGTGGAAGAACCAGCGACATTGCCGGCGATGACGGGTGGGGAGGGAAGGTCCACAGTGATTGGGCCAATGGAAGGGTTAGGCATGACAGGGAGATCACCTGAATGGTCACCTAAGCTCCCAGGCGCGAATCTTGCTGCGCCAGGAGTGTTTCAACACCCGGGGTCGTCATGACGATGCTGTGCCAGTTGGGCCACACCCGGGAGTCATGGACCTGACTCTCATCAACTCCTTGGAGCAGGATGCAATGATGCCGGGCATGTAAGGCCCTTTCTCATGCTCCCGGACAATCTCAGCCTACCCAGATCTTAGAAAAACCAAAAGTAAAATTAACACATGAATGGTCTTACCACAAGATTAGTGACTTGTGCTGTCAGAGCAAGTGGGCTTGGCCAGTGCCGCAGGCATGAGCCGAGCCCCGGCGATGATGCCCACAATCTGAGCAGTGGTTGCCTTGAGACTGGCCAAAGAGGTTTCAACTGAAGTAGACATTTGGATTGACTTGAAAGATGTGAAAAGCTGGAGATAAGTTTGAAATCTGTGATCACTTGGATGAAGTTCAAAAGAAACCAGACAATTGAAGGACAATCTTGATAAGCGTTGATTGTTGTCTTTGTTTGGTCGTGGTTCAACTTTCGCGTTGCCAGCCATGTGTTGAACTTCGAAGTTATCAGTTATCAATCAGTTTGATCAGTTGATCAGACATCATGAGATCTCAACCAGCAGTCAGATTTTATGAACCTCCGGTCACTGAATACAACTCAATGGATGTGGATGATTCAACCGATCCCGGATTTCACTGGTATGTTGTGCTTTCAGTACAGCTCTCAATTGACCGGAGATGGACCAGATGCACTGGATGATGTATACCTTGGGCCGGATGATGAGACTGAGTCCGGATTTCATCAGTATGTGTTGCTTTGAGTATATCTTACAATTGACTGGACATTTATTAGATCCAGTGAAGATGTATACCTTGGGCCGGATGATGAGATCGACTATGATTCTGGGTCATCAGTGTTCCGGATGTCTTGGATGCAGTTCCTGGTAGGTTTCTCATTCACATTTAGATAATCCAACTTGGATGTTCATTCAATCCATCCAGATCATTTATGCCCGGCTCAGCCTGAGGAACTGCCTTTGTTCAATGATCCGGACTTGTACCTAGGGCCTGATGATGATCTTATTGATTGTGATGAAGCACCGGAATGTGCTGATGTTGAGATTGATGCTCCGGCTATCCCAGGAATAGCAATTCCAGGTGAGTTCATCATACATCTCATTTTATTGTTGATGTGATGTCCCAAGCACATGCAACACCTCCTAAATGTCAGTCCCCCATACCGGAACTCAGCAATGAAGACCTGCATGCCATGCTTAGGGAGTTCATGCCCCTAGGGTCATATGATCAAACAGAATGTGAGCATTTAATTGTTCATCATGTATCTTTCTGCTAATTTTCTTGAAGTTGAATCAATTCTGGATCGCCTGGACCATTACCAACAGCGTCATGGCCATCTTCCGGAGCCTACCATACATCAACTCCTCGAGGCCGACCGACCATTCCGAGTGGCTTGGGCTGACACATCCGACAAACTCAGAAGAGCTGATATGGACCTCCGGAGGTTGCAAAGGGCCAAACAGATGAGCTCTGAATTGCTGCTTGTATTAGATACCCTCATTGAAAAGTGTGATGATCAACCCCATATGTAAATATTTGGATATTCATTCACATACTACATCATGTTCACCACTGAATTTTTCATGTATAACAATGACATTTCCAATTGATTTTAGATGATGCACACACCCAATTGTCCCATTCCAACAGCCAATTATTGATTCCCGGGGTCCGGAGCTCGGTGATTGGGATTCATCCGGAACTCGGTGATCGGGTTTCGTGATATTTGGATTTTCATTCACATACTTAAATCATGTGAACCACTGAATTTTTCATGTATATCAATGACAGTTCCAATGTATTTTAGATGATGCACAAACCCTAATCTCTAATACCAACTACCAATGATTGATACTGGGTGCCGGACCTCGGTGATCGGGAGTCGTCCAGAACTCGGTGATCAGGATTCGTCCAGAACTCGGTGCTTAGGATTCAACATTTTGGAAGTGGGACACTGTGTTTTGAGAAGTGTGACAAATGATGAAAATGTGGTAAACATGGGGGCAGTTTGGTATATGTACATTATTTCCTTCCCCTTGCCCTGGTTACTCGAAGTGTACTCTCTACCGGCTTTTGAGACTTACTCCGGGTGGTCCTTGCGGATGGTTCAATGACAGCTTTCTTGCCCTGTATACTCCTTGGTTCCGGCGATGCGTTCCTCTCTTCCACTTCCTCAGTGATCCCGGCCAGGAGGTCGCCCATCCGTGATGTCAAAAGTGCACCTGCCTTGGCCGGCCTGGCCGGGCGAGGCTCCGGCATTGAACATGGAACTTCTGTCTCCTTGGGTGCTGAAGATGGGTGTGCTATTTGTCTGGGTTTCTTCAGTGGGGATCGACCATCAGCCGAGTCATCATCAATGTCATCCTCCTTGTCATGAGTTTCACTGTCGTATCACTCTCGGCTTCGGTTGATGGATCCCGGGCCTTCGGAGAGTTCCACTCTTCTGCATTCTCACTTGACGAGTCAGACGCGATGGCGACTTGCCGGATACCACAGATGGTACCATGTCCCCATCCTTGTTCTTCCATGCTTTGAACAGAAATGTTGAATCTTTTCCTGTTTCCTGCTGAGCATACCAGAAATTGAGCAAGGCCGTTGTGTCCCAGCTTTGCAACTTCGAAGGCTCCTTCAGGTCAATATCTGCCGGAAGATACTTCCTTGCCACAAAGTCATCCTGACTTTGTACGAGGGCACTCCATGGCACGACAGCCTTGTCATTCCCGGAACATATTCCTGTGTCCACGCATTCAGCAACATCTCAGATGTTGCCACGAAAGACTCACTGTAGTGCGATGTAAGAAACGCCCTGACTATGGCTTTCTTCTCCTCAAGTTTTGTTTCTGTGATGTCTGGAAGCAACGGCATCCCATTTCCATCTGTGTCGAGTTCCAAAGCTGGTTTTCTGACTCTTTTGCGACCTCCCTTGACCTGTCGTCCTCCGTCCTGTGCCCCGGCACCTATCATTGTGATGATCAACAATTCATTCTTGCATCCAAAGTTCAAACACTCACCGAACTGTTCCTGGGCGTACTCTGCCATACTGGCTCAATGTCCTCCCAGTCCTTAGTCTTCATGAAGCTGTCCCCATCTCCTAATGCCTCATTATCATCATGCCTGCACACATATATTGAGATCCAAGATCGGCGATGATGGACACAATTGACTTACATCCCGAACAGAACCTCTCCCTGTTCATTCTTCCAAGCTGACAACACAAAAACTCTCATCCCGCATTGCCTCCACATCTCTTTCGAAAAGTGCTCCATATATGCTGGTCCCTTCTTATGAGCAACTTCTGCTTGTATCTCCGGAGGAGGAAAGCTGTTTGACCATTCTTCCGCTGTTTCTTTTGCCTTCTCCAACTCGTCATCGTCCAATTCAGCCATGACTCTCTTCACAGCCCCCTGATAATGTTTGAACATACCGGGATCTCCCGGCTTTGCCCCGGACTCGTCCTCAATCCTCTTTAGCACCTCTTCACGCTTCTGCTGGTAGACCACCATCCTAGGCGTCCATTTCCTCCCATACTTTATCATGTCCTTCCTTTCCTTCCTTTTCTTGTTGTTGAACAACCAAGTGTTATACATCTGAGAGTTGATGGAAGAATAAGATGTTTAAAATTGTAGTTTTTCAACACAACGAAAGACGCATCACCTGCTTCCTCTTTTTCCATTGTCCTTGGTCGACTTTAGGAGCAAACAACCTGGCTGCCCTGGCAATTGCAGTGAAAACCCCTCGCTTCTCACCCCTTTTGGCCGCGGTCCACTCAGGAAGGTAGTTCTTCAACTCCGAAATTTCTTTTCCGTGAGCTTCTGTGTCTGTGGTTGACGTGCCCTATTTCTGCCGGAAGTCAAGTGAGTGGAATGACCCATCCTTGCCATGGTGAATCAAATTGCAGAATGGGCTGAGGATAAGCAAGGTGGAAGAATGAACGAATTGTCAGAAGTTGATCTTTGACAAAAGCCTAACAGTAGCTTAATTGAGCTATATTGGTCCCGAAGCCATAAATGGACATAAATTGTAATGAGTCGGCAGGACAGTATGACACCACAATGTAATAAAAATCATTCCACCTGAGCAGATGCTTTGCTTGCAACATTAGCATTATAAAATAAGATGAAGATAGGTAGATGCACCCCATTGCAAAAATCCCACAGGGTAGAAGCAAGGGGCAGCAAAGGTAGAAAGATTTGGGTCAAGGTCCCACTTGCAAGCACAAGACGACGAGCCTACAGGTCCATGCCTCACTCTCCCCCAGAATCACCAACACTTCAGCCTGTTCAGGCACCACCTCCTTGGGATGACTTTCCTGACAATACTTACGAGCAAGACCAAGGCTCATTTGAGCCATTGCAACTCCCAAAACCATGGCAAGTTCATGTTAAATGTTGGAGTGTCATTCAAACTATAGCTAAATATAAAAAATGCAGAGTCAAAATGACTACCTCAGGCAATGGCTGCCAAGGCAGGAATCATATCTGCATCACCTCCTGGATCGAGAAGCTCCACCAGAAGACAGGAGATGCATCATCTGCCACCAGGATGGGGTCTACAAATGTCAAGATTGTCTTGGCGAGCCTCTCTATTGCACGGGCTGTTGCAGGAGTCAACATCATTGCAATCCTTTCCACTGGATCAGTCAATGGAATGGTCAATTCTTCGAGCGGAGTTGTCTCGCTCATGTCGGACTCACCATACACCTCGGGCATGATGGCAAGCAATGTCCGGTGCTCACAGATAGGTGGGATTTGTTCGAAGGAGATGAACCTGAAGACCAGCTTGAGCCCGAAGATCTTCCGTCTGTGTCGGGACCTGAGTTCCAGCCGAAGGAAAACACCATGGTCATCGTTGACAAGTCCGGAGTTCACCGCCTCGAGGTTCGCTGCTGTGATTGTCCAAATGCCATGAGTCCGACATTCAAATGTTTCGGCATGGATTTTTCCCTGCATGTTTAACAGGCCGAAGACCGTGTTTACCTTCGGAGTGCTGGATGATTTTCTATTGGACAACCTTGAATGCGGCACCTCCGCAATGAACTATTACAGTAAGCTCCGGAATGACCTCGAGCATGTTTCCACACTTGTTCCGGTAATGCTATTTGTGCTTCATCTAAAGGACATGATGTTGACACAGGCTGTGGCAAGGATCGATACAGAGAGCTCATGAGAGTCGCTCGACAGTGGAGGCAGTTGAAGACCATGAAATGGCATGGCTATGGCCATCGTTCTGACATCCCGAACGCAGGAGATCTTGCATTATTTTGCCCGGCATGTCCTCAGCCTGGGATTAATGTATCTTTGTCAGGGGATGAATCACTTGATGAGTGAGTCATGTTCAATACCGAAGTGAACTCGGCGATGATAAGAACTCCAAGCTGGAAATACACCCGGTCATTTGTGATGGACGGAAATTTCAAAGCTGAACACCTGCATCCCATTAATCCCCTCGATGAAGTTTGGCTTTCAGATGGGCTTGGATTCATGGTCGGAAAGGACAGGTATAACATGCATCTTGCGGAGGCTGCTGACACGTGGAAAATTGAGCTGCAACAATCACCGGCGGTCAATCAAGCAAATGCGGCGGCACAAGCTCGAGTCCACAGGATCGGGGAGTTGCCTGCGCCGCATGGTGCTTTGTCCCTCACTCAATGGTTGATTTTCAAAAGGGAAAGCAAGCCAAACATGCCAATCGACATTCACTAGTTGACCATGCATCATTTGCAGACAAATGAACATGGACTAGCCATTTGTGAGGCTGCCCAGCACAACATGGAAGCATTACCAGGGCTGTCACCTTCTATGACATCAATTGTCAATACAACAAGCACTTTCGTGTTCGGGTGGATCGAAGCTGATACCTTGACATGGTACCGGAACTGACCCATCATTCCTGGAATCGGGTTGTGGCATGTGCATGGACATCAGGACAGTTGCTATGTCGATATGCTTCGAATTTTATTGAAGGCATTGGCCGGATTGATGGAGAGATCATGGAGACCCTATGGGCGCGTCTCAACCTGATTTCCCCTGCCGCTCGGGGAATGTCATCCCCACACCGAAAGGAATGTCTTGATTATCAGATGAACGATTCCAATTTCTGCAAGATGATCCGCATGAAAAGGACTCTTTGCCGGAAATACAAGCTGGCGAAGAATGGCATCGCCGAAAGTGGCAAGGCTTTCGACAGACTTGATGAAGCTGCACCTGGCAATTTAAAGACACAATGGTTAGCCAGCGAGATGGTCGCTCAGTCCAAGAGAATCAGGGATCCTGCGGCGATGGATTTATATGAAATCAATATCAGAAGGGTAGTTAACATTCTTTGTCTCCGTGGAGCTCGCATTCATTTTCACTTAGCACCAAGCAAAAAGGAGATCGAGTTAGACTACTAGAAGCGGGTAATGCCCGTCATGCAGCACCCTCTCGCAGATCTGTGGCAACATGGATATCCATTGGGTGGCAATTGAAGAGGCTCAAATTGCATTGCTCATCGAGGTCCAGAATTGGAAGACGATCGAGAGACACAGAGATTAGATATCGCCGGCAACGCGATCATTCCAAGGCCAGATAGATGAATTCACTGGTCTGCTCTTACGCATCTGGGAGAGGGATTTGATGCAGATGACGATCCTGACGACTTGAAATAGATATTCTTGATGATATCGATGATGACCCGGCAGATTTCACCGAGACATCTGATGCATGGACAAACTCACCTGAGCTCACCATAATTCCATTGCCATCAAACCTCGGGGTTGAACATTGCAGACGCTGTATGGCAGAGGATCTGATTCCATTGGAGATGTCGCTTCGTGAAGGGCAGGCCAATGATGCCCTGCACAATCTCCGCATTCACTTGTGCAACAAGGCTATCCTGTTCCGAACAACAGTTAGGCAAGCCAAATCTCAAGCCCTAAAAACTCGAGCGTGGTCCCAGGTGACATCAGTGCAGCAGGCAGTATCCCTACATGCCAGTATATATACAAAAACCAGGAAGCAAATGATACAACTTGAGCCGGGGCCAGACCAGCTTCAGAAATACAAACCCCTGCTTCGCGAGCAGCTCAAAATCAGCACTGCCATCGGCGATCCAAATGCCCGAGGTCAGCGAAATGAGTCCCTCGCTTGGTTCTGGTCAGTGGAAGTTGATATGGAGGGTCCAGAAAATTTGTGGAATGAGGAATGTGAGTTCGGGCATGCTTGATATATTCCGTGGTGAGCTGACAGGACCCATCCCAAGTTTACCGAGTTCATTGGCTTCGGGCAAAGGCACTACGGGATTGATGGATGGAAGAAATATCATTGGTGCAATCAGAGATGGATTGGACGTGCAACTTTTTCTTGTGGAAGGCAACCCAATGGGGTGCCCGGATGCAGGAATCATTGTTGAAACAACTTCCGGGTCATGCATGCTATGCCGGAAGGCAGTCTCAAATGTATTCCTTACTAGCTCAGGATGCACAGGCAGCATTTCAAGACCTGCAGCCCTCGTTGATCGATGGTGCACATGAATGAATTTGTTTTGCTGATGAAACACATATTTGACACCCAAACATTGAGTCCCGGGAATTGTCCGGGTCAGCCCATGTCGGAGTTTGAATCTCTAATCCTCCATCAGTGACTCATTCATCAGCTCTTCACCATCTGCAGTGTCATTCCCAGCGTCACACTCTTGCATTAGCCATGCCTGAAACTCCTGCATCCACATCTGGCACTCCAAATACTGGACATCACTGGCAACCCATGAAGCTGAACCTTCAAGATATTTCTTGTACTTTGAATATGGCTGCATCGCGCATCCGGCATGTATCTCTCAATATCAGATGGAGGCTGCTAACAACCCTCCCTCTTCTGCCCGATCATGTACTTTAAAGCCGGGCTGCAATGGGAGATCAATGTAAGTGACTGATTACCGGATGACCGGCTGACTTTTTTGGGCAATGCTGAGATTTCCAACAGACATTTGTTATGCCACTCCTGCAGTACTCAGCTGCAAGGAACATCGTTTCTGTTGTTCCAAGCCCGTCGCTCATGTCCTGACATTGTATCCCATGCTCACCTGGAACACTGTTCCAGACCACATCTTTTCATCCCACCTATGTCAGTTTGATGATGTCGCAGCTCGGGACATCCATCCCGGATTATTCCCAGCTATGATACTCCATGGTGGATGGGACACACCGAAATTCCGAATGAACCATGGCAATGGGGTCAGATCATGAGGTCCTGTGTCGTTCACTACCAGCATTGGATGGAAAATGGAGTTGAGGATGATGGCTTGGTTCTTCCTGAGGAGGTAAATGACTCATCAGGCCCATCAGTGATGGGACTTAAGATGATTCGAGCACGCCTGGTAGCATTGATGGAGGAGCAAGATGAGGGTATCCATGAGAAGATGGCAGAGGTGAAGATGTACACTGACATGCTACAGAGATTGAAGAGAGGCAGGGAGTGGAGTCCTCTTCACTGTGTTTAGATTAGAATGGTCTTCATTTCATACATGATGTAAAATATTTATTCCGTCCAAATGATTGTCTTGACTCCCGAATATTTTGTTCCGGATTTCGAGGACTGGATGTCAAGATCCGGATGTAGAGTCCTAAATCCCAAATGCTGAGTGGCGAATGCCGAGTGCCATGGTACTTAGAGTTTGGGACTCAATTCATGGGACTCGACTTCCAAATGGCAAGATTGCCTCACATATTTCTGAGTGGCGAGTCACGAATCTTAGGTACCGAACCCCGAACCCCAAAATTGTGGACTACCGGATTTCATGGTTTGGGGTTCAGCAATCAAGGTTCGAGACGAAATAGATATCTGTGCGACAGTGCAGGGTTCGGCACTCAACATGTGTGGATCAATAACTTTCACATTAGTCTGAGTGCTGAGTGCCGAGTTCCGGGTTCAGGGGCTCGGCGGTGTTCGCACTTAGCATGTGTGCATCAATATTAATTCACAATGTTGTGAGTCCGAGTTCCGGCTGTCGGGGTTGCGGTTGGCACTCAACATATGTGGATCAATAACTTTCACATTATTCTGAGTGCCGAGTCCCGAGTTCCGGTGCGGGGCTCGGCAGTCGGCTTCGGCACTTAACATGTGTGCATCTATATCATTCACAATGTTGTGTGTCCCGAGTCCCGAGTCCTGGCTGCCGGGGTTCGGGGTTCGGCACTTTACATGTGGGAATCAGTATCTTTCACAATGTTGTGAGTCCCGAGTTCCGGCTGCCGGAGTTCGGGTTCGGCACTCAACATGTGTGGATTATTCTGAGTGCCGAGTGCCGAGTTCCGGGTGCCGGGGCTCGGCAGTCGGCATTCAGGACTTAACATGTGTGCATCAATATCATTCACAATGTTGTGTGTCCCGAGTCCCGAGTTCCAGCTGTTGGGGTTTGGGGGTTCGGCACTCAACATGTGTGGATTATTCTGAGTGCCAGTGCCGAGTTCTGTGCCGGGGCTCGGCAGTCGGCGTTCGGCACTTAACATGTGTGCATCTATATCATTCACAATGTTGTGTGTCCGAGTCCCGAGTTCCGGCTGCCGTTCGGGGTTCGGCACTTATATGTGGGAATCAGTATCTTTCACATTGTTCTAAGTCCCGAGTCCCGACTGCCGGCTGCCGGGGTTCGGGTTCGGCCCTTAACATATGTGGCTCACTAAATTTCACATGATTCTGAGTGCCGAGTGCAGTTCCGGGTTCCGGGGTTGGCATTCGGCTTGGCACTTTACATGTAGGAATCAATATCTTTCTCGTTGTTCTGAGTCCCAAGTCCCGACTGCTGGCTGCCGGGGTTCGGAGTTCGGCCCTCAACATGTGTGGATCAATGACTTGCACATTATTCTGAGTCCCGAGTGCCGGCTGCCGGGTTCGGAGTTCGTCATTTATGATATGTGAATTCACATCTTTCACATTGTTCTGAGTCCCGAGTCCCGAGTTCCGGCTGCCGAGTTTGGGATTTGGCACTCACTATATGTGAATTCATATTTTTCACATTGGTATCAGTCCTGAGTCCCGAGTGCCGGCTGCCGGGTTCGGTGTTCGGCAGTCAAAATGTGTGGATCAAAGTCTGTTGCCTCACATTGTGCTGCCTCACACTTTGCTGAGTCCCGAGTGTGAAGCCTGAATTCGGACTATCGATCATTGAGTCCCTAATTTCGAGGATCGAGTCCCGAGTCCCGAGATACACAGAGTTAGGGACTCAATTCATGGAACTCGACTTCCGACTTGAGTTCCAGAACTGTTGATGCTCTAATTGGTACATGGTATTCGTGTGTTGCTACTAACATGGGTACAACTCTTTCAACTTCTTTGATCTTTCACACCGTGGTTAGTATGTGGCCTTCGACCATAGCCCATCCACATGAGGGAACCCCGGCATAAATGTGCACAGAATCCCTCATATACCATGCCCAAGCAATCCGATCCCCTTCCCCTCCATCAACCCATGTCTCACAATTCTTCCCGAAAATGCAATCATACAGCCGGAATCATACCTGAATTCCAGCTGAAGGCTTGGCATACTCATCCGAGCATTAGAATAGTTCCCCACGGTGGTGAGAATATCGAAGCATTCAGGAATCGATAAATGGTCTCGATGATTGGGGGTTTCCCGATTGGAAATGATGGAGAGGCTGTTAAACACGGATGCCCAGTACTGCAGGGTCTCTGGCATCTGTGGCAGTTCCTTGCTCACTGCCTTATCTCCGAGGTGTGACAAGGCTCGTAACCCTGCAAAATACTGCTGAGGATGCATGACCCTGAGTGCCGCCGATGTGATGGCTGCCGGCCTTGCAATAGCTTTCAGGATATTCTCGGAGGAGGGTCCCTTCAATGATGCGGATACCTCCGGATCTGACAGATTCTATGGGATTGGTGAGTTTGACTCCAGAAATCACCATCTCATCACATCCTACCTCGTGGCCCTGTTGAAACCATGCCGGAGATAAATTGATGCATCCGGGAGTTGACCCAACATTTTCCGAGCCCTGTTTGAACCATTCTTGATTATATCGCCAATTGCCATCAGCCTTTACACTTTTTTCGAGGCTTGGACCCAGCAAATCGGTGGCCGCCCTGATTTCCTTCTGTAGGTACCATTTGATATTCAATATCCATTGAGTAACAATCTACACATTACGCACCTGGGTGGTCTCGGTCAGGGCGTCCGGAAGGTACCATGCGATGATGGTACCGGAAACATCGATAATTGTGGCAGGTTTGTCCACCACTTTGTGCCCTCATGGCCAGGAGGACACCTCTCAAGCAACTTCTCCTCTTTCTCCTCATTATGCCCAGTGTTCTTTGGGGATATCAATCTGCAATATCAATCTAAACTGTCATGAAGGAATTTGAATGATCAAACACATTTTCAACATCTGCAGGAAGACCCACTGGGATTTTTATATGCCTTTATGAGTACATCAGCCAAGCGATCGCACGCCATCACCAGATCAGTGTCCAGGTTCGGAGAAGGTATAACTGGTTCTCCTCCAGTCTTCTCTGCATTGAATTTTTGTTCGGTATATGCCCCTGCTTCATGAGTGATGGCCAGGGCCCAAGTGCGCCAGATTTTTATGTCACAAGTGGACATGGAAGAAGTGTTCATGTTGCAAGTTGATATTGGGAAATCAGACGCTGAATGCTGGATGTCCAGACTTTGGTGTTAAAGGGGGTGGAGATAGCGAGGATCAGATAAGGGAACCTTGGATGATGTTGGCTTTCAAAGCTGTATTATCATCCATTGCTCAATGAAATACCAGATGATTGGAAGTGTGCTGGATATCTGATATTCATTTGTCCAGACCCGGGTTCGGAACTTGGATCTCATGGCAAATTTGCACTGGTGTCATTCTGAACTGATATATGTCGAGACCCGGGTCTCGGAACTCGGAACTTGGTATGCTTCATCTGATTTTCGGGGGTCGAACTGGGTGTCTTGTAGGGCAACACAAGCCTCGCACCCCGCTTTCCACATTCTACAAGATAACCTAAGCGCCATAAAGGCCATTTCAAGACATCACTTGCTGCTCCTGGAACTTGGTATGCTTCACTCAAATTTCGGGGGTCGGAACTGGGTGTCTCTATTGACTGAATTATGTGTCGAGACCCGGGTCTCGGAACTCGGAACTTGGTATGCTTCATCTGATTTTCGGGGGTCGGAGCTGGGTGTCTTGTAGGGCAACACAAGCCTCGCACCCCAGTTTCCACATTCTACAAGACAACCTAAGCACAAAAAGGCCATGTCAAGACAGCACCTGCTGCTCCGGGAACTCAGTAACTGTGATTTATTACCTCCTCTGATTCAGATGATATGCAACTCCCTCAGCTCCGTCATGTCTACCATTATCATACACATGGGCCCACCCGTCTATATTTTATACCACCCTCGGCCCACCCGTCTAATATAATATACTGTACAACACCCTCGGCCCACCCGTCTAATAAATATTTATATAACACTCTCGGCTCACCCGTCTAATACCCGTCTAATTTAATATGTGTCTGGGCCCACCCGTGTATGTGATAACAAGTACCCTTCACATACCTGTCTATTTGATACACATCTACCTTGATACACCCATCTACATGATATCCAACTACCTCGGCCCATCCGTCTACCGGATATTCATGTACATCGGCCCACTCATCTACTCTACATATTCCTTGCATGGGCCCACCCGCTGTCATCGGGAATAATATTCCTCCCGGCCCATCCGTCATCAACGAGGATATTTCTACCATGGGCCCATGGTCCGCTGGCCC
>JABCPU010000827.1:0-24965 GCA_016800925.1 Suillus spraguei | reverse complement strand
TGATGTCATCGGGTACTGCCCACTCCGAGATCATCTTATCTGCACCTACTCCACAGAGGATGTGTTTGCCGTCCATGGAGAAAGTGACGCATGTCACGGCGCATGAATGCTTAAAGGTGGCAACAGTTCGTCATCTGAGAGCCGCCATAAACGGACACGGTTGTCACAAGATGCGGATGCAATGAGGGTGCCAGCAGGATTAACGGCAATGGCATAGATAGATTCAGAGTGGCCCGGCCAAGGGGCACCAAGCTGCTGCCAGGTGGATGTCTCCCATTCACGTATGGTTGGATCGTCGTGGTCGCCGCTTGTGAGAAGGCGTGTGCCATCGAGCGTCCACGCGAGTGAAATGTTCTTGTTTGTGTGACCCCCAAAGCGTGCGACACGTTTTCTTGTGCCTGAATTATAAATTTGAATATCATGGTTTGTTGCGATGGCAAGAAGTTCTCCAGACGGCGAATATCGAACGCAGTTGACCCAAATCATGGACCACACCCGATGGGTTCTGCTTGTTGCTGCCAAGTTTTGTGTTCCACAGTTTCGTCGTTTTGTCCCATGAACCACTGGCCAGTACTTTTCCATCGGGAGAAAAGTCCAGCGAGTAGATCCGATCGGAGTGGGCTTGGATGGGTTGGGTGAGTGATTTGCTAGTTTCTCCGTGCCAGACGATGATCTTTCACTATCATCACCGCTTGCTATCAATTGCCCATCTCGTGATACTGCCAAACTCCGCACACAATTGCGATGCCCCTCCATCTTCTTCAACACAAACCTGTTTCAAGTCCCACAGACGAAGCGTCTTGTCGCGCGAGGCTGTAACCATCCGCCGTTTATCGGGGAAAACTGCGACTGCATTATGAAGTCTTCATGACCTTTGAACCGTCGCAGGGGTGTAGTGATTCGAATGAAGTCCCACATTTTATTGAACGTTGATGGCATTGAACGCGATCGAGGTGTGGGTGTCTTGCTCTAAAATGCAGACGTGCGTGTTTTGTGCGTTTTATGCTGCTTCAACTTGCCTCTTTTCCATAGACGCCGAGGCACGAGCCCTCCACGCCTTCATTACCGTTATGGCAACCATCAATGTCATACCCGTGGTCCTTGAGACTGTAGCTTCCCAGCGCCTCTGCAGTGCATCTATCCAATTCTTATCACCAATGAATCCCATCTATTCAAGCGAGCAGTTGGTGCTTCCCACCCTCGAATCTGACTATCCTACATGACACTATAAATATCGTTGTTTTTCGTGTCGAGCAGCTACTCCAGCACATCACCACGTCACTCTTCGAACGCATGCATTTAGCTTATTGCAATATCACCCCTTCATCCCGTCGACTCCCAAGTTTTGCGTGTTCCGCAAGCAGCCAAATTTTTATATTCTCGCGTCTCAAACTCGTCACCAATTCTATCACGAAGGAGCACTTTGCTTCGAGCCTCCGCCCTGCTCATGATTCAGCTCTACTTCGAGTTTTGCCTACTCAGAGCCAAACTGTTTTAGCTCATTCGCCAACCTCCTTCCAAGTCCATCATCATTGGAATCTTCACCGCACAACTGTCGGTGCAACATGGCCGCCCATCACCTATAATCTTATTTCAGGTGCTGCAATTCCCGATCATGAAATTGTGCGCGCAACTCTTCAGTATGAAATACAGAATTTGAGGTGAAAAGGCAAGTGGTATCAAGTATACCAAACCTATTTGGTTCTCACCCATGTTGAATACTAATACTCTGTTACTTAATCCGTTTTTTTCAGGTCAATCAGTCAAGATGACTGGTGCAAGTTGCGAAGTCAATATGTATCCATTCTGTCCTTGTGACGTGTTTTAAGCATGAGAAACTTGATCATGCCTTTGCTAGCGTCTGGTCTTTCAAAGGAGGCATGTTTATGCGCGCATTATTGTGATATTGTCAAAAATTCAAACCATCACAGGTGTGGTCACTCAGCTCGTTGTTGACAGGAATATTCGTAAACGATACATTGTAACTTGGAGAAGAAGTTTTCCAACGTTTGCCTAAAATACCACAGAGATTAGTAGATTTTGCATAGAGGTGATTTAATTAGAACGAAACGATACTCAAACAGAAACAATGCATCTTCGTCCGTGCGTAGTCGCTGTGGGATTATACTTATATTGGGGACTTTGTCCAGCAAACGCGAGTGCGCTGATGCGGGGGGCAATTTCAACCGTAGAGATAATATCGATGGAATCAACCAAACTCGTCAAATCAGTTGCATTGCATTTACTGAACTCCACTACTGACGTGGTGCAAACAGAAGATGGTCCAGCGCTCGCTTGCATCATAGAATACTTATCTCCCTTAGGCGGTCCATAAAGAAAGAAAACTGCCATTAATTCCTTGTTGATTATGAATATAGAAATGAACGACAGGAATGCGCTATTGCCAAGTTAGTCGTATGCATCATTATACCAGGCAGCATGCCGACGGATAATCATGAAGAACTTACCCCAAAATTGCAAATGACCCTGGAAAGCTTCATGTATTTACCAAAGAGAAATAAACTTCTTTCACACTATAGACGCTGCTACTTCTGCCGCCTTGTCGGGATCAGAACTCAACTGAAGGACATCTTGCTCTGGCCTGCCTATTCGTTCATTGTCAGTGACCTCTGTCTCTTCCGATACAGTCCCTGCGAACGCTACACTCGTAAGCACCGCAGTAACTCGGGTGGACCACTCGCGTGTAATTGCCCGCCCGCGTGCAACATGAATGATGATGAACAATTGAGCAATGCCCTAGTCCAACCAACACAACTAGCGTCAGAGGGGGAGGCAACTCAGTTTTTTTTGCTTACCTGGATTTTGCCGATAGACAGAAAGCATAGAGTGGTAACACCGTTAGAATTCATACCAAAGGCGACTATAAGAATAATAGCGAAGATCAAGTATAGCGCTGCCGACTCGATGACCATGAGGGCAATGGTGTCATATACATATATGCTGGAATCATATTGGCTCATGATCTGCTTCATGAGCCCTCGCATGACGAACAGGCGACTCGTCACAAGAACGGTATAGGTGACCGTGAGCCCCACTTGAATGCAGAGGTAGGCAAGCTCGATGGTGATGTTGTAAAACGAAGCGCCGGTGCTCGCCTGGAATTGGACGATGATAGACAAACCTGCTAGAGATGTTAGGGAATTCTATCACTTGGTGAATGATAAAGTGCACCGATTATGGCAATATAGAGTGTGATCATTGGATCATCGCCCATCTTGACCAATTCCATATCACACAACATCGGTAAAGCTAAGTACTTTGAGCGTCAGGCTTGTAGCAGAGGTCTAGAGAACCATTGGGCTTACGAGTAAGGCTTGCATAAACCAATCCTGAACGTGACCACTATGCCAGGCGTTAATACCAGAGGTTCGCATATGGATGAATACTCGCGCAGAAAGTGCCACGACGTTGATACGAAAACTCAAGCTGTTCTTGACGAGCGAGAGCGGACCCACCGAGTGAGTCACGAAGGTCTATCCAGATAATTTCTGTATACTTTTATGTTTACACCAAAACTTATAGACCCCAGAGCGAACGTGATAAAGACGTAGAACAGAAGCGCGAGACGATGTTCTGCTATTTTCTCCCCATTTCGAGGCCGCTGCATGAGAGAAATCCAGGCTTGCATTGTAAGGAGAAGGTATATGCCTATTGCGGTACATAAATCAGCTTTCACTATGTCGTATTCGAACGAAAACATACCATAGAATACACTGGCTACCATCATTCCATCAAGGTGGAATCTTTCCATAGACAGATTTATCTGCGAGGTTTGGTATGACATGACACTGTCACACTGATACGAAGTACTTGTTAGGGTGCAAGTGGCAAGGAAATGGGTGGATAGTCAGAGACGAATGAACCCAGAGCAGCTGCTATATGAGAACAGGGGTAAAGTTCCTACCATGGAGACAATGCCGCACGCATGAGGTTAAATTGACTGTCACTCACAGACATCATGTTTTGACGTGCAGGATCATCATAGTCAATTTCAAAACTTGCTCTGTGCCACTTGTTGAGGTCGTCAATTCCAAGCTTGTACTCTGACTCGGTCCTTACGGATTCTCACACATTCAATCTCGACGTCAGCCTCTGCGCCATGTATCTCGACTTCATGTAAGTGATGGTCTGTGATGGCGCCAATAAGCTTGCCAAGCTTCATAACCCGGGGTAATGGTACAACGAAAAACACCGATTACCATGGCGGTAAATGTAATTGGTTGCCTGAACGCCGCAAGTGACATAGAAATTCATTCGGCCGGGCGAGACCAGTTTCGACCCTTACAATAAGTAAGTAGTTCAAGGGTAAACCCTGTCAGTTGAGTCTACACTGGAAGAAACATACAATGCCAGGAGCAGTACTGTGAAGTGAAATCATGCAGTAGCGTAAAGGACCCAAAGTTGGCAAGCCGCGAGTGGGAGGAAAGAACAGCTGTGGTACATGGTAACTTACGGAAATAAGAGATGCGCGCCCACGATAGCATTTACGACGCGTCACGACATCCCATCGCGACACTGAAATCCTCACCGTGGCCTGGGCCAGGGACGGCGTGGGAGTTCGGCATTCTGCAGAAATGAAATGGTGACGTATTTAGAGCTGTGTTTTTTACACCGCTGATGAAAAGGCGATCCTTCCTTCCGTTTTAGGCCAGTGTAGAAACACCGCACCATTTACTTGGCAGCACCTCACGCACGGTTTCAACCTTTCGTCAAACATGCTAACGTCTATTTCTACTTCTTTGAGATATAATGCCCGGTGCCCTATATGACATGCTCGATCGTCCATGACCGCTGATGCCCTACCTGATCAGTCTGCCTCCAACCCTGCCCAATCCTATCATAGCGTCTACTACCTCCAACCAATCCTCACCATCTGTTGACAAAACTGTCTTTATCATCCCTGGATGTGGAGTCAGCCCCACGCTCATAATCCCTCCTTTTTGGCTTTTTGGCTTTTCTCGCTTGTGTTGCACTGTTACCAAGGGTACTGGGTCTTTTACTTTGTTTACGACGAATATCTCCCCACCCCTTCAAGTCCTTGCGTTCCGACGGCTCAACAAATACTTGCATTATAT
Organism: Suillus spraguei; assembly: GCA_016800925.1. Classification (NCBI taxonomy): domain Eukaryota; kingdom Fungi; phylum Basidiomycota; class Agaricomycetes; order Boletales; family Suillaceae; genus Suillus; species Suillus spraguei. The sequence continues at coordinate 19,869 of JABCPU010000827.1, read as the reverse complement.
ACCGGTTCTATCTTGTCTTCGTTGAGAGGCAGGTACTGGATTGCAAGATTGTCCTTCAAGGACTGGACTGAGTCTAATGATTGAGTACACGGCGGGAAAGTCATCCACTATAGACAGGAAATTTAGCACATCTTATTTATAATTAAATTTAATATCAATGGCGTCGCTTTATGCTTATCATATTTATAACGTGAGTAACGTTTCTTTCCTGATTTCTGCGTGAGCGCTCATTGGTCTTATTGCAATCCTCGCAAATATTCAAAACACCATACAGACTCACGTCTGGGAACATATGCGATACTCCGAGAACAAATTTTTTGGTTCTTTGTCCCCATCTGTGCTGTCACTTCACCGTTTATCCTGCAAGTGGATTGATTATAACACAGGTTTGAATTTGACAACATTTATAATTGCGCAGCCTTGGAATTGACGACATTTAGAATCCAGCAGTTCTCTCAGCGCTTCACCTTCAGCTAATACTATTTTAGTCCCATCGTGGGTCCTGTCGCATGTCAATTTTTATCACTGTGTGAGTGACATCCCCAGCATTAACCTCATGCGTGTGGCTGTCACTTTTTATATCTTCCTAGCAGAAACTTTATTCTATGTTCCCTATATAACCTCTGCATCTCCCCCGCCCGTCTCTTGCAACTGTCCACTTGTTGCCCCCACCATTTTCCAGCGGATAGGGCACAGCCTGGGTGCTCGGTCACCTATTTCGTCTTAACCCTCCTTTGGTGAACTATCTTAAGGTCATGTCATCCTACACCCCACAGACCAAATCTCTCCATTGAAAGATTTCGCCTCAATGGAATGATGTTATTGGGTGTGTGCTACGGTATGTTTCGGCTGACACGCGACGCTCCGGAAGTTGACTATTGTACTGCAACAGGCATATTCTTTCTCCTTACAGTGCAAGCCTGGATTGCTCTCATGCAACGGCCTCGATATGGGGAAAAAATTGCGAATCATCGTCGCGTGCTTCTTTTCTATGTCTTTATTACATTCGCATTGGGGACGATAAGCTTTGGCATGAACGCAAGGTATACAGAGATGATATGGATTGATCTTCGTGATGCGCCTGGTGGTCCGCTCGCACTAATCGAGGACTACATGAGTTATCGTATCAACTTTATAGCACTTGCCACGTAAGTGTCCTTCCCCGTCCAGACCTCTAGTATTGACACCCCATCTAGTGGTCACATTCAGGAATGGTTCATGCAAGCTCTGCTCGTGAGCTTAATTATTCTCCAGATTGCCTGCATCTAGACTGATGCCTGAAATACTTAGCTCCACCGATGTTTTGTGATATGGAATTGGTCAAGATGGGTGATGGTCCCGATGATCACACTCTATGTTGCCATGATCGGTGCAGTCCATTATTCACAAATCAACACCAATCGCTAACATCTTGTGCAGCATGCTCCATCTTCGTCCTGGTCGAGGCGAGCACTGGTATCACATTTTACAACATTATCATAGAGCTTGCCTACCTCTGTATCGAAGTGGGGCTCACCGTGATTTATACTGTTCTCGTGATATGTCGCTTATTTGTCATGCGAGGGCGTATGAAGAAGGTCATAGCCCAATATGATTCGAGATCATACAACACCATCGCCCTCATGGTCGTCGAGTCTGCAGTGTTATACACTGTCTTCGCTATTGTTTTCATAGTTGCCTTTGCTACGTATTCTAATGGTCTCACCACTCTATGTTTCCTGTCTATTGGTAAAATACAGGTAAGCAAACAAAATCTAGGTTACCTGTGTCCCTGATTCTAGTTATTACAGGGCATTGCCCAATTGTTTATCATCATTCGTGTTGCACGGGGGCGGGCAGTTACACACGAATGGTCGACCCGAACTCCCGCAATGCCTACAGCCATAGCATTCTCAGGGACTGTATCTGACTTGGCAGAGATGACCGACAATGAACAAATACCAGAGCAGGATATTGTTCGGGTGTATGCTGATTCAGAGAAGACGACAGATGTTATAGTGTGCACAGCGGCGTGACAATGGTTAATATTTGGTTTATGCCCAGTAAATACATCTGTCTTCATTTGCGCTGCGGCCTATTGGACGGTTTTAAAGGGACAGCGTGGGAGAGATACCCTGCAGAATTGAGATGACCGGTTCGCTCGATACTTCATATTACGTAACAACATCACATTCGTACGCTTCGAACTTCCAACCACGAACTACTATGTACATATATTGTTCCCCTCTATGCACGCCCCGCTCTGATGGTCCTAGTAGGGCTTATATGGCGTGTGCGCCGGGTACGTCGAGACATTCACGCATGCGTATATAGCCTGCTATAGCGTACTATAAATAGTCGCATCCTGACTTGCAGAATAAGTATATAGTTATTACTGCCGCCCCTCTAGTAAATCTTGGACATGACTTTCATTCCTTCATGATATGCCATCTCCTAAATTAGTGCATACATGTGAGACTTGTTAAACGGTTTGGTATTGGGTATCTGGATAGCCGGTACCCATGTTAGTCAGCAACCGCAAGATCAAACAACCATCATTTACCGAAGGAGTATTGCACAAACGTTGCTTGCGACTTAGCGTTCATGGTATAGCAATGGCCTTGGATCAAGCCAACTCACTATCTCGGCTCTTTGAACAATTCCCTGGCTACGAAAAGTTTGTCTCGCATATCACGAGTGTAACATCATCTTTCGCCCTTCCGTTCTTGTACATCACCGACCGTCACAATCCGCGCATCACAGCCTCCTTGCTCGATCAGATTTATCGCAACAGTGGAGACTGTCCTTCTACGCGTTTTGCGCACATAAACGCGACCGCTTGCTTTACGGCGCGGTTGTTGTATGATACCGTACTCAACGCACTCGCAGGATGGGAAGTAGCCTGGGAGAATGGGTGTAGGAATTGGCCGGGTGAGGATGGGAAACGATACAACGACAGTATCGACAGCTTTTTACATGGACTCCGGAATTTATGTGACAAATCTTGGGAAGGAAAAGCTAGAGGAAACGGTAGAATGGTAGATGAGGAACCGACGATGGTGCTCCTCGTCGAGAGAGCCGAAAGGCTGAAGGACAACCTCCCAGACCTTATCGTTCCTCTCACACGTCTCGCAGAATTGGTAAGTGGTCTGGTCTCGTTTTACTGAACTTTGCATCTCACGTCCCAAGGGCAAACATCGACTGACAATATGTGCTTGCAGTCACAGGTGAAGATAACGACCATCTTTCTGTCCTCTGCGCGATGGGAGGATATCAAGCCCCCTCTTGGTGCATCCCCAGATCCCTACTTCATTGATATCGACCCCCCAAGCAAACAGGGTGAGTATCCAATCATGTATATCCGATTAGTATGATCTCAGGGTCATTGGCGTCTCTTCAGATACAATTGATAGCCTTATTTTTGAGTTTCGTTCTACGTCCATAACACAGGCACATGCAGGCACACAGGATAAGACGTATCATCCCTCGCTGCTACCGCTGTACGAACAATATGTGGAGCACGTCTACAATGTTTGCTCTCTCTACACAAATGATATCCAGGAACTGCAGTATATCGCCGCTGCACGATGGCCTGGGTTCGTCAAGCCTGTGTTGCAGGAACAAAGCGAAGCTAATGCGGACGGAGACTCAGATTCCGACGGAACATGTAATGAATTGACCCTCCCTGCTTCCGACGGCCGCATGAGACTGCTCAAGTTCTTCACCCCTTCTCTGACGGCGGCACTTGATGTACTCTATCCACGCTTGACCAATGCTACGGACTGGGCATTAGCCAATGACATTGACATGCACGCATCAGAAGAGGTACAATGTCAACCAAATGCGGAAGGAAGCATCGTTGTTGACCACCTACCACGGATGTCCAAATTCGTTTTGCTCGCGGCGTTCCTCGCTTCGACAAATCCTGCCAAGAGTGACATGCGAATGTTCGGTCGCGGTGCAGATAAGCAGAAAAGGCGACGTCGGAAATCTGCGTCGCCAAAGAAGGCTGGGGCGCAAACAATTGTTGCAAAGGTACATTCATGTTTACTTCACACTGTATGTAATTTAAAGGCAAATCACAGGTTTCACAAAGACTACTTGGCCCTTTAGTATTCCCACTGGATAGACTTCTCGCAATTCTTGGTGCTCTCCTAGAAGAGAATGATGTTGAGAATCGGCCTCACGAACCTTACTTTGAACTTCCAGGGGAACACACCGACATGGAATTGGGGCGAGTGCACGTTTACGCCGCTGTAAGTGCCACGCCTTGTCCCCCGTGTCAATCCTGTCTGATCCTACATTCCCAAGATCACTGAGCTTACGTCCATGCGTGCTCTACACCGCACGACTGCTGTAGAGAAACTAGAAGGACCGCCTATGTATAAATGCGGGATTTCATTTTGGGTAGCAGGGGCACTTGCCAAGGACTTGCAGGTACCACTGAACGATCTCATGTGGGACCCAATGTAGTGCTCCGACACTATGATCACTGCACATTTATCTGTACCTGTTATAATGCGTACCACAAAGTATTTACTTTGTAGGAGTCTGCGATATCCCAAGGGGTCACCGGTCATTGCATTCACATGACGGTGAACCGTCATCGATCACAACAATGTGATTTCTTTTAATTTGTAGTACTTACTCAATTTACGACTTGGCAAGTACCATTGTCGATTGTATGTCTTGTGACCAACCACTTCAAGACGTGTTTCCTATGTGGGAAGATTCGACTAGAATGTGGAGGTAATACCAGTGCACTAATAAAGGTCCTAGTTTATCAATTGCTACCAGTGCCTTCCATAATTACACTTTCAGTGTGAAAACTCTCAAGCCTGCATCAAACAAACGCTCCCCTCCAACTCCTGCATGATGTCCACAGAGTTCGTCTCTGAATCTGCTGCATTCCCTTTGCAACTTCTCCGAGTCAATTCAAAGAGTTCTGCCAACGTCGAGAGTGAGGCTACTGAGGATCAACAGGTTAACAACCGTGTGCAACCCTTAAGTTCACCAAGTGAGTTTTCTGTGTCAGAACACCTTGCAGATACCCAATATTTATGAAGTCGGACGGAGCTCTCAGCTTCTGCATTCACTGTACGTCTTCCTTTCGCGCGTTATGCAGTCATCCTTGAATTTGAAATGAAACTTGTACAGACTCCCATCAATAATAGAGCGGACTTTGACGACCCGAACCTCGACCCTGCAGCAGCACATGACACAGAATTTGACGACGAATCGCCCTATCCAGAGGTTCGTTCTGCTGTCGCAAACACAGACGATCCGTCCATAGATGTGACAACCCTCCGTGTATGGGTGTTAGGCTTGGCCTGGGCAATCATCATGCCTGGTGTTAACCAGTTTTTCTTCTTCCGCTATCCCAGCGTACCCATCACTGGCATAGTCGCTCAGCTACTCTCGTTTCCAATCGGCCGTGTCTGTGCCGCTTATCTTCCTCGAAAAAAGGTCTTTGGGATTTCACTAAATCCTGGTCCCTTCACTATCAAAGAGCACGTGCTGATAACAGTGAGTTCCTTCTTTAAAACCTTATTATTGTTGTGTTACCACCACCCGCCCACAATAGATCATGGCTTCGGTGGGTGCGACATCTGCTTATGCAGTAAGTCCTTCCCGAAGTATCACAAAGCATGCATTCAAAGCACCAAAATTAGACGGACATCATCGCCGTGCAAAGAGTTTTCTATAATCAGAAATTCAATTTCAGTTGTTCGTCTTCCATATCGCCTTATCAAGATTGAACGCATGCTCATGAACTGTTCCCGCCAGATCAGTGGTTTTTGGTGATGTCAACACAACTAATGGGTTTCTCCACCGGGGGAATCACACGACGGTTTCTTGTATCGCCTCCAAGCATGATCTGGCCCGCGACTCTCGTCAGCTGTGCACTCTTTAATACTCTTCACTCCGAGCAGTATGCTGGGATCGGACAATTAGGCGGCTTAAGCCGAGAACGCTTCTTCGTCTATGTTTTCACAAGCGCATTCTTGTGGTGTATGTATTTCCTCTAGCTCCGATTCTCTGTCTAATTTAACTTTTTAATGTACTAGACTTTTTCCCTGGTTACCTGTGTAAGGCATATTCCCTATCGCGACCTTGTTTTGTCATTTTTTTTTTTGCACAGTCATGGCCCTTTCGTGGTTTTCTTGGGTAACATGGATTTGGCCTGACGATCCTGGTGAGTATCGAACCACTGACACATGATCCGTCTCTCACGCAGAACACCTAGTTGTTTCACAGCTCTTTGGGTACGTCTTTTTGTTCACTAAAAGATTATGTACCGCGTGCTGACAGAACTAGCTACGTCCACGGTATGGTATGTTGATGGTTGCTTACTTCCTATCATGATTTTAGAATTTTAATTCAGGGAATGTCTGTGATAACGTTTGACTGGGCCCAAATTGCGTATGCTCTCAGTTGTTCCTACTTTATTGGCATTCTAAGCTTGGTTGTCCAGATATAATGGGTCACCACTAGCCACACCTTGTAAGCCTTCACGTATCTCCTTAATGTTCAGTCTAATTCCCGTCAACATCAGGGTGGGCAACAGCGAACGTTATTATTGGCTTTGTAATTTTCTATTGTGAGTACGAGGCATTTTTTTGACTGGTTATTGAACCATTATCCTAGGGATAGTAACACCTATATTATATGTGAGTAATCCGCGAATATTTCACACCCGACGAGTTGACTCCTTCGTAGTTTAAAAATACCTGGTTTTCTCTATACATGCCGTTCGTCTAATCGCTGTCTCTCCCCTACATGATGTCAGCTTAATCCTTGCTAGCATTTCATCAAGGACCTCTTTCGACAACACGCAGAACACATACAACGTCACCCGGATATTAACTTCAGAAGGCACTTTCAACGCGACAGCATACAAGGAGTACAGTCCAATATTTATTCCGTAAGTAGTCACACTCTTGGCTCTGGTAATATACCCACCTCGATAACAGAACAACGTTCGTGATGTCTTATGGGTAAGCTCACCACTTGGTAATCGATCTTGTCTTCTATTAAACAACCCCTTTTTCATTAGTCTCTCGTTTGCCTCCATTACTGGTAAGGAAGTATGCACTGTAGCTATGACACAGATTGACAGAAATGTCTTAGCGACTATCGTTCACTGCTATATTCATTTTCGGAAGCAAATTTGGTATCAAGCGCGACGGTCACTCGGGGAACAGGCTGACATTCATGCTCGCCTTATGAATCGATACCCACAAGTTCCAGAATGGTAATGTCAAAAAAAATCCCAACAGGGATTCTAACTCAATCGTACCAGGTGGTATTTGTCTCTATTCGCTTTCATGTTTGCATTGGGTGTCATCAGCATCGAAATTTGGCCTACAGAGATGCCAGTTTGGGCTTTTGTCATAGCGCTTTTGATCGGTGAGTTGTCAAGATCTCAAGGTGTTATTGTATGAACGTCCATGTGCCTTTAAGCCTTTACCTATGTGATTCCATGCGGTATGATACAGGCAATCACCAATCAGCAAGTTGGGTTGAAGTACGTCACATGATCATGGATGTAAACTTGTCATAACTAAAATATATCCTAGCGTAATCACAGAGCTGATTATTGGGTAAGTCTACGCTGGTCCATAGCATCAATCCATCTGATAGCTTGCTATTCAGATATTCGCTACCTGGCAAACCGGTAGCAATGATGCTGTTTAAGACCTTCGGCTATATTGTGTGTACCATATCCTCCAGTTTTTTGGTGTATTGACGCTCGTAGACTATGACTCAAGCCCTGATATTTACGTCCGACTTCAAGCTTGGTCACTACATGAAAATCCCTCCTCGAAAAATGTTCTGGTGTCAGATTGTGGCTACGATAGTCGCTGGAACTGCGCAATTGGGCGTTCAATCGTGGATGTTCTCTATCATACCGTAAGTGTCAATGTTGGTGACCGTTTGATGAGGCTGAGTTTATTATAGAGACATGTGTAGTAGTACTCAAAAAGACGGGTATGTTTGAATATTCAGTATAGTATCTATACTCAACACCGCGTAGTTTCACCTGTCCTAGCACGGAGGTATTTGGCACTGCATCCATCTTCTGGGGTACGTTCATTAGATTGGTGCCTCGGGAAGGGTGAATTGACTCTGACGAATAGGTGTAATCGGCCCAGAACGTTTGTTTGGTTCCGGGCAATTGTATCAGTAAGTCACCACTATACCCTTAAACCTCATTGGGACCGAATGTCCTCTTGCAGTTGTATGTCCCCATTACTGGCTTAACAATAGAGACGTTACAGTCACACTTCTAGCCGTGTTGGTGTTCTTCATCATTGGAACGGTGAGCCCTATTATGGGTTGGCTGGCGATGAAGCGGTATCCAAACAGTTTGATACGATACATGAAGTGGGTTATTATCTCGACCAAAACTGCCGACTGATTGACACTTTGACTAGTTTGTAAGTTCATGGCATCATTCCTTCGGACATCATGACATCATACACCATAGCCCTCTAATATTTAGCGGCACCTTCAGGATTCCCCCGGCTTCTGCGCTCAATTATGTACCGTGGGCGTGCGTGCGCAGCGTTTGTCATGTGGTGCATTGACTCACCGATCTACTGCAGGCTTGTCGGTTTCATCTTCCAGTACGTTATACGAAGGTTTGTTTCCCGTTTGAAAGCATCTACAGCGCCTTCTGATGCCGTTTTACAGGCGCAATTTTGCATGGTGGACAAAATACAATTGTAAGTGGATTATCGGCACTATTCGCGCCGTATGACGAGAGTTACATAGATGTCTTGTCGGCAGCACTGGATGCCGGACTAGCTGTTTCTGTAATCTTCATATTTTTCGTGTGAGTCCACTTGATCACAACTCTAGCTATCATTTACCGGTGGACAGATTGCAATATCCGGAAAATGGGTCGGTAAGTAAAATGTTACCACAGTTGCTGACAAATGTTCAAACAATTTCATCAGATTGGGGAGAGATTGCAACATTGGTGGGGCAACACGGTAAGCTCTCCATTAAACTGTCAGTTCAAACAACTAATGTGTTCTATCAAGGTATTTAATACAACAGCTGATGGTATGGGCACTCCGGTTCGCCAGTTACAGGGCTCAGAAACATTCGGGTACGTTAACTTGTTAGTTGTTCACTTCCGTTTCATTGACAAGCAAACTCAGTCCCAGTATAGGATCTTGGTAGCCACTGGATCTTCTGTGCTTAAAATGTAGACTTAGCTTGTTGTATAATATAGTCTTGTACTACATTCCCGCATAATGACACACCGTTGCAACTATCATTTATGATGAGGGTAGTCTATGCGAGGGTATCATAAACATTCGTCATCGTCATAAGATACGTTAATGTAGATCGTCTGCGACTGCGGTTCGCGAACATCTAGTCGGTCTTCACTTTGTGAGCCGCCCCAGAATCATGGGGCACGCCACCGATGCGGTTTCCAACCTTGACTTTCTGCCCAGCTTTGAGGGTGAATTCGAACGTCTTTGGGGCTTCGAAAACCAGCACGATGGTGCTTCCCAAGCAGAATCCGCCCATCTCTTCACCGGCAGTCAACGGTTGGCCGTTAAGGATAGGAGACGCTGCTGAGTAAACGGCCTCGTTATAAGTCCCGGGAGGAGGGGGTCTGCCTCGGACGTTAGTGCGAAGAGCCTTCAAGTACGATATCAGCATAAACTGCACTTGTTATATCAATGGAATAATAATACATACAGTGTCAAAGTTGATCTTGATGCTGCCTACGTTAGTAGCACCAACGGGGATCATACCGAAGAAACCAAATTTCCATCGACCGAGAAGGGCGACTCTTTCATTCAGAACGAAGAGGTTTTGCAGCCGCTTTGCCATCCACGGGGAAACGGAGAAGAGTTCACCTTGAAGCCACGTGCGATCAGCAGTACACGAAAAATGTCCACGAGGACTTACCAACGAAGTGGCGCCGTTTCTCCACTACCCAAGCAGTGGGGCTGTGGAACCGGTGATAATCGCCCGGAGCGAGGTAGATGACAGTGAAGTAAAGTGCATTGCCTTCTTTAACGCTTGTGCCCGAAGTGCTTCTCCTCCGCTCAATTGAAGGTCTAAGGCCCATTTCGCGAGCAACGGAGGCATCATGCGCGATAGTTTCTTGGAGTGATCCTGGATGCTCCACAGACGCATCAATCTGCTCACCAAATTTCTTTGGCACAGAAGATGATTCCTCAGAGGCGGATTGAGTTGTAGGGCTTGGAGGTGTTACGGTACCCGGAGTAGAAGGTGTGGATGCACCCAGGAGTTGGTCTAAGCTATACTCGATGCCGTTCACATTAGCAAATTCTTGGTCTGTCACGTGAGACATTTCTCGGTCTGGAAATTCGATTACCGTCGAAGTTGGGCTTGCTAGATCTGAACGTTCCACGCCGAGGAGAGCATCCAATGAATAGGTGATTCCCTTGACTTGCTCCACTCGAAGATTCTCAATAGTTCCGAGATGTAAAACGGTACCGTCGGCGGGGCTGACCTGTAATACCTTTAAATGAAAGCTCTTGAATAGAGATAAACCCTCACAAGGATAGCATTGTCTATGGGCCTAGCGCCAGGTTTTAGTTTTCGGTAGAAAAATTGACCCAGGCTGGCATATTGCGTTAGATCATCAGGGTCGATTTCCTCCAGGTTGCAGCCAAAAACATATGCATAGAGCCGGAAACCGTAAGGCCGTATCCAAACTGGCAGTTCGAGTGAGTTCATATAGCCCCAGATGCGTGACATGTTTCGGAGTGGAAGAGCGCCTATTACGTGGACCTGCACGAGACTAGTTTAATAAACATGATTCGATAACTAATCGGTGACACGCACATGCCATGGACCTTTGAGCTTGATAATTTCACGACCTTCATCATCGACATGAACCTCATTCTCTGCAAGTGCTACTTTCTTGCGGTATTGGATGACGACGAGGAGGATGGCCCCAACGGCCAAGGGAAGCGGGTACCATTTTGTTTGGTGTTTTTGTCCACGCCAACATAAGACGTCCTAAATTCGGCGAGGTCAGATGTACATGTACTCTCTTGTTCACAAAAAAGCATACTGTAGAGTGGAACGCCATGCGAGCTTAGTGGTGGTGGTGGTGGTGGTGCAGCTTCTGGAGGAATACTGGTTCTAGTTGAAAGCGATCGTCTCAATGCACCCCGCTTGAGTGAGCGCACAGTTCCTGATAGACTGATTCTACGCTTGACAAAGACGCGTGAAAAAAGAGTAGAAGAACTGTTCGTGATAACATGAGATGCCGCCTGAAAGGGCTTCTTCCCCTTCGCGATAGCGTGATAGAACATTGCAGGTGGTGGATGCAGTTCACAGTTTGCGTTCGAGAAGTAACTCTTCCAGGTTGCTATGGGTACTTTTGAATGGGCACCAACGGGCACACGATTACCTTCGGTAACAGGCAACACAAGGCAAAAGCTTTGAATTCTAACAGCGTCAAACAAATGGAGTTAAGCGACAGCCACTGAGCGCGAGCCACCCATATCTTATCGCTTACGTGAGGAATAGTGACTCACAATTTATACTAACCATATCATACAATAAATTTTTCCAACGTTCTCCCTCAAATTGCCAACATACTCAACACTGGACCATTAACCAACCAAGTGCCATATATGAATTTAATTGCATAATGATTACATAACACAACTCAAATAAAACTGAATTTTTGACGAGTTTCGGTGTCAATTTCATTTGGTCTTAGGGACAACTGATTGTACGGTAGATGCGGCATTCCCAAAACACCTTGAGCGTAGCTTGGCTCAGTGGTGAAGACCCACCGGAAGTCAATGACCATGTTATACTGGTACTTATCATGCCACGAAGGAGATGGACTCGAGAGGGGATTGGCGAATAAACTGAAACCAGTTTTGGCCTGGAGTGGGCAAAGCTCAAAGTAGAGCCGAATCATGAGCAGAACGGGCACTCTTCTGTGATAGAATTGGTGACGGCACTCACGAATAGAATATAGAACTTTGGCTGCTTGCAAAACACGCAGAGCTTTGGAGTGCACGGGATGAAGGGCGAATATTACAATCAGCTAGATGCATGCGTTCGAACTTCACGGTGACGTAAAAAAACAACGATATTTAGGATGGATAGCCGAAATTCGAGGACCGGGAAGCATTGACTATTCGATTGGATGGGATACGAATCATACGATACATTCGTGAAGCTTTGATGACAAGAGTCGAGCGCATATATCGAGGATGGCAAATATGGAATTGATACAGTACATTTACATTCTTGCCATAACAGTGATGGAGGCGTGGAGGGCTCGTGCTTGGGCAATGGGTACCAATGCAGTGGAGTAGCATAAACGCGCAATACACGCACCTCTACAACTTAAAGTAAGACACCCGCAGTCCTTCCAAAGTCCACAAACCACGCCCAACATTATCAACATCCAGTAAAATGTCGGAGCTCATTCCAATCACTACGCCCATGCGAGAGTTTGAAGGTCATGAAAGTTGGGTAATGGCCGTCGCAGTTTTCCCCGATAAACGGCGGATGGTTACAGCCTCAGGCGAGTCGCTTCGTCTGTGGGACTTACAAACAGGCGTTATGGTGAGGAAGATGGAGCATCACAATTGGGTGCTGAGTTTAGCAGTATCACGAGATGGAAAATTGATAGCAAGCGGTGATCATGACGGAGAGGTCATCGTCTGGGATGGAGAAACTGGCGAATCACTTACCCAACCCATCAAAGCCCACTCCACATATATTTTCTCGTTTGAACTTTTCTCCGGATGGAACAGCACTGGCCAGTGGTTCACGGGACAAAACAACGAAACTGTGGAACACCCGAACCTGGGAGCAACAAGGAGATCCAGTTGATGTGATAGTGATGTCCGCGACATACGGCATTCGCCGGATGGGAAACTTCTTGCCATCGCGACATTGGACGATATTCAGGTATTATAATTTAGGCACAAGGGAACGCGTTCCATTCTTCAACAACGACGTCTCACTCGCGTGGACGCCTGATGGCACACGCCTTCTCACAGGCGGTAGTAATTCTGATCCTACCATACACGAATGGGATACATCGACCTGGCAGCAAATTGGTGATCCTTGGACGGGTCACTCTAAATCTATCTTTGCCCATCGTTGTTAATCCCGCTGGCACCCTCGTCGCCTCCGCATCTAATGACCACCATGTTCGTCTCTGGCAGCTCTCAGATCGACGAACCATTGCCACCTTCAAGCATCCATCCGGGACAGGATGCGTCACTTTCTCTGTGGATGGGAAGCATATCCTCAGTGGAAGTGGCAATTACATCATCTCGGAGTGGGCAGTACCTCATCCAAAGGTATGTTTCCGTCTTTGACTCATGTCCTGCAATTCGCAATTTGAGCATGTTTCGTGCAGATCCTAGCCATCACGACGGCCCGCTTTGCATGTATAAGCGGAGAATTGTCTATTGCAGAAGAGCTACTCACCCAGTATATCAACACCAATTCCAACAGTCATATTTCCTACTCCCATCGCTCATTTGTTATGGCTCGGAAACATGACTGGGATCGTGCCCTTCAGGACGCAATTAAAGTAAGATTCACTGACCCTTATAGCTCCCTTACAGAAGTCTAACTCCACGGTAATACAGTCCATCAACATAAGCCATCATTGACAGGCTATATGTCTAAGGGAATTGCCTTCTGTGGAAAAGGCTACATTACAGATGCAAGGGCAGTGTTGATGTCGCATCAATGTACACGGACCAAAATTCGCAAACCACTCATTTTCTGCTCTTGATCAAGGTATGTTACACTTGCCTTGTGAAGATCTGAAGAGGCTCGGACTAGGGATGAGGGACAAGAACAAAGACTTCACATTGGGTCAAAAGACTACTTCACAATATTTGACAGTGAGAGGTATTAATATGCTGATTAAGACAGAGAATCAAAGGAAAACGTGTCTGAAGCATGTATCGAAGAGTGATTGTGTATGTAAAAGAAAAGGATGAGTATGTACGAGAGTGACGTCGATAGTCATATCTTGACATGCCTCACATACTATCTGCTTCATGCCATATTTCAGGCCATCGCTCTTTTCGGTGCAGATCAACATGATGAGGCAAGTCTACTCCTCAAAGAACTTACCACCGCTTGTCCAAACGCCGATACCCGCACGTGTCATCGTGCAAGTAAGTATCATGCAGCAACGCTGGGCCATCAACACTAATCTTTGCAACTTGCATATCAGGCATATCTACATGTTCAGCTGGGAATCAAAAGCCTTGCATGGCGCACGTTACAACGAAGCAGCTGAGCATTTCACTGCCGCCATCAATTGCAGCACTTTATCATCGAAATTGGACATGCATCATATATACGAGGACTTGGAAGTTGGTGGTGGTACGTTAATACACATCTGAAATTTGATAACTAAGTCCCTTGTCCAGCTCTTCGGGTGGGACCTCGAATCATTGTGGCTCACTGCACACCAGAAGTGATGTGATGCACTCCTTTGCGCAGGTAGACTTCAAGATGCCATGAAATCATATCGATGCATGATGGATGCGAGTGATGATATAACAGAGGCCAACTGCCTTGAATGGTCCAACGGCAAGTCTGAAGTTGTGGACGCAGGCTACAGTCCTCACTCGTATTTCACTCAGCTTTCACGGAAAAATGCAGCGCGCGGTGTCTTACCAAAGGAGATGCTGCTCTCGCTGCAAGAAATTATGAAAGCGCTATTGAACTATACTCGGCAGTGATCGACCTGGGTTGTACATCTGATGTTGCCTTTGTTAATGGCAGCGAGGCAAACTTAGGTAAAATGCTATGGGAGGATGCACTCTTGGACGCACAAAAGGTGCCATGGTCTCTCAATTTTTGTGGCCCATGTTGACTTCAGCAATTATAGGTCATCGAACTTGATCCTTCGTCTCATGTTGGATACCAGTTGACACATGCAGCGCTGCGTGGCGCACAACATTACGACGAGGCTATTGATGCCTTCACAATCATGTTGTCCAAGTTGGACGGAGCTTCTGAAATGCAGATACGAGGTAAGCCATGGAACACTGCTGCATTGTCTCGAAATGCCTATCTCATTCTGCAGACCTGCATCAGCAGTATATCCATCCATCCCAAGCAGAAGATGCTATTCAAAGAGCTGTTTGGATTGAACTCGACAATGCTCCCCTTCGTCTGCTTAACACTTCTACGGGTCTTTTGTGCGATAGAACGGCACAAATAAACACCTTCAAAACGAGCACAGAGTACAAGGAGCTTGTGTCACTCACAACGAAACATTCAGACCTCCGAACGGAGCGCATCAAAGAAGTCGTGGTGATGTACTTCCGCTGCGTCCTGCTATCACACAGGTGGGAAGAAATGGAGGCGCTGCTGCAAGACATCCAGGACAAAGTCGTGTACGAGTTGAATGGACTTGGTGGCATCGCAAAACTGCAGTCGTTCTGCAAAGTCGCTCGTGATACTGGGTATAGATGGGCATGGATGGACACATGCTGCATCGACAAGAGGAGCAACACTGAGGTTCAAGAATCGGTCAATTCCATGTTCATCTGGTACCGCCACTCAGCGCTTACCATTGTCTACCTCTGCGATGTCCCTCCTTCATCCCGGCCCGGAGCACTGGCCAGGAGTTTTTGGAATCATCGAGGATGGACCTTCAAGAATTCGCCGCTCCGAAAGTTGTTCTCTTTTATCAAAAGGATTGGTCGCTATATCTCGGCGATAGCTCTCCCAATCACAAAGAGTCCCCTGCAATCATGAAGGAGTTAGAGGATGCCACGGGCATAGATGCACGGCCCTGGTGGCCTTCCGTCCAGGTATGAGCGGCGCGCGAGAGAAATTGCAATGGGCATCGAAGCGTATCACCACTGTGCAGGAAGATATCGCCGTATTCTTATTTTGGCATCTTTGGTATCGCCCTGCCTGTGATTTATGGCGAGAAGAAGCAGAATGCGCTGGGCGGCTCCTGCAGGAGATCGTTGCTCGTTCGGGCGACATCACTGTCCTTGACTGGATCGGACAACCTTCCGAGTTCAATAGCTGCCTTCCGGCCCATATCGTTTCTTACTACTCCGCGCACCCTTCCATCTTTGTCTGAAGATGATATTCACACACAAGTTCTTCGCTGCGACAAACCGTGCCTACGGATGTAGCATTAAAATTCTATGACCAGCTTTTACAGCTAAGAGCTCCTCGGTTCGCAAACTGCAGACTTCATTTACCTTGCATCTCATTTCATGTTACGGATGTCGGACCGAGCCGCGCCTAGCCCAGGACACGTATGAGATCAAGGCAGATGGACTTAATGATCTGCTGATAACCACCAAAGAACCACTACTTCAGTTCTCACGTGCAAGGCCCATTCGACGGACGTTGTTACTTGTCCGTCCATGGGATCGAAATCTCCTCGGGGTACCTGACTTCGTAGAGCAGCCTGACATCACAAACGATACGGAGAGCATGGGAGCCTTGCGGTTGATGGTTCGCCTCAGACAGCCTTTCAACGCATTTTTACTAGCACGGCAGCATATCGGGAGAATACAAGAGGATCGCGTCAGACTATGACATCATCGCACAAGTCAAAGATATTACTTCCATTGATAACATGGACGTAATGCATGACCCTTGAAGGATGCGACGCGTTTTCTTCTGCCTGAATTGTAAATTTGAATATTGTACAATGTTGCGATGGCAAGAAGTTCTCCAGACGGCGCATATCGTACGCAGTGGACATAACTAGCACACCCGATCGGATCTACTTGTTCCTGCCAGGTTTTGGTGTTCCACGTTTCATCGTTTGGTCTGACGAACCACTGGCCAGTACTTTTCCATCGGGAGAAAAGTCCAGCGGAGTAGATCTGTTTCAAGTGGGGCGTTGATGAGTTTGTTTAGTGATTCGCCCGTTTCTCCGTAAAATTTATTTCCGATATTCCATATCAATATCTCACGAATAACGTGTCTCAGGTAGTTTTATCAAGGATTTATTGACTCACCGTCGGCAACCATCCTACGTATATATATGCGTCACTGGAATGAAGGGGTTAACCCACTATCTCGGGAGAAATTTGATGGCAAGTTATGATGTAGGGTGGCATGTACAACCTTAAATGCGTAAAAGATGAATTTGACTATGGACCTTTTCCGGGGGTACGCAGCCATTGGCCGCTGGTGGGGTTCTCGTACATAGAAATGGAGTTTAGATAAAAATGTATCCACACATGTGACTACCATGGGGCCCTGCCCACCGGTCAATAAACGATTTTTTTAATAAAAAAAATGCCGTGAGATCAGATGAGCTACAGCGAGCAGCGTTCCTGCGTCCCATTGTGCAGGCGCAGTTGATAGAACAACACATTAGTAGTTTGTTACGCGATGCGAAGGCTTCACAAATTTTCGTCAGCTATCTGCTGGCAGGGCAAATGTCGTCTGTTTGTTACAAATTCTGCCCAGACTGGTATAAAAGACACCTTCCTACCGATTTATTTCCAAGAACACAAATAATGCGTCCCTCTTCCAAGTCGTCCTCGCTGTTATTGCTGCTTTGAAAGTGTCTATGATTGTCAGTGCTAACAGTCAATGCACTATGGGTGGCGACTATTGCACGAAGGGTAAAGATCAGTGTTGCCCTGGCTTTCATTGCGTGCCAGAGTGACCATAACATATGATAATGGCAAAAGAGGTGAGTTTGAGTAGTTTCATTCAGGATCTGTTGACTCACCGCGTGGTAGACAGAAAGCATCGTATATGCGTGTGGCCTCGAATGAGCTACGGTAAGCTATGTTTTGCTTTCTCGTTGGTGCAATGTGGTTAATGGCACCGCATGTAAATAGTTTGTGGCGGGAATACTTTCTTCTGCCCAAATTTTACTGGTGCTCGAGCAAAAAAAATTCAGGATAGACGAATATTTAAAAACCGTGAATGTATGACTTGAGAGTGGGCCTAACTCTTACATAATTGGGTCACTGTGTCAGGCGCAAACACCTGCCCGTTGAATCTGTCGAAAGACATAGAAGGAGCGAGCGAGTGAAGGGTTTGCATGCATTAGTCAGTTAGCGGGACAAATTGTTCAATAGTGTTGATGTGTTGAAAAAGAAGAGAATAAAATTTGAGGAGAAAACTGATGGACGAGGAGGCATGGATGATCAAAACTGCGTGGTAAGATGACGGAAAGTGGAAGACGCCCAGGTACGAACCCTCTACCCTCCATCACTGTTATGGCAAGAATGTACCCTATTAGTGTCATGCCAGCCGTTCTCGATACTGTAGCCCCAGCACCTCTGTAATGCATACATGCGTCCGAGTCTTCTCTTCAAAGCTTCCAGAATGTATCCCATCCCATTCACTCGAACAGTCGGTGCTTCCCAGCGCTCGAATCTATCCTACACGACTCCATAAATATTGTTGTGTTTTCGTGTCGAGCAGCTACTCCAGCACACCACCATGTCACTCTTCGAACACATGTATTTACATCAGGAAATTCACACATTCCTTAACATGCTTAATCAGCTTAACTCACTTATCTCAAAACTTGTTTGCTCTCTCTCACATCATTCACCTGGCATATCTTTATTTTTTGAGTGCGAAATACAATAAAACATGTATATTAATATATCTCAACTTTATTTTTCTGAATTCATTCACATTGAAATTTTGGACAAGTAGATTCAATTTCACCAAGGCAGTTAAGTGTAAATAAGTCCGCATAAGGGCACGTCAAGGAATGTGTGAATTTCCTGATGTAGCTCACCGCAATATCAGCCTCCATCCCATCGACTCCCAAGTTCTACATATTCCGCAAGCAACCAAATTTCATTTCTCACATCTAAAACTCGTCACCAATTCTGTCACAGAGGAGCACTTTACTTCCAGCGCTCCGCCATGGTTCAAATCTACTTTGAGTTTCAACCCACTCTGGACGAAACAGGTTTTTAGTTCATTCGCCAAACCTTCGTCATCATTGGAATCCTTCACCACACAACTGCCAGTGCAACATGGTCGCTAACTCCGGCAAGCACTACAGACGCTACCGAAACACGAGTTCAAGGGTGTCTTGGAATGCCATCTACCATGGAATCAATAGTCTCTATGCCTGGGCTGCCGAAACCAAGTGAGATTGACGCCAGTTCTTTTACTAAATTTTCATCCCGATTGTATGTACCAGGTGCTGCATGATCTATTTTAGGGATTCATGATTATTACATTCTATGCGCTGTTTTTCGTGAATGACAATCGGTGCACACTAGGTCACATGGGAGCGACACAATGATGGCCTGCCTGTAGAATGATGGAGCTCACGCCCAAGGAACTTATCGCTCGCATACACATTTCTGTCTACGTCTTTGTTTTTAGCAATATTATGAGGCTGCTTATAGTCAAGCCGTTTCGTGCGTCATGCTAGAGAATCGCTTCAAGCTTGCTCGTAGATTGTGATCGCACCACGTTTTGAATAAGTACATTTCTCGTAATCTTCTTAAACTAAATTCTCCATAGCTGAAATTATTGAAGGGCACGTATTTTTCCCAGATACGAAAATATGGATTCACGGTCATCGTCGATGAGTTGCTTATTGCTAAACCCAATGCCATGAATATGTCACTAGTTCTGATATACGGTCAAGGTCATCCTAAGGTAGACTGCAGTACGATCAAATCGTGACATTTTCGTGACAAAAGTGCCAGAATCGCATCTCGACCTTCAAATTCGCAAAATTTAAACCAGGGTAAGTTGGCTTGAGTACATCCCCAGAGCACCTAGGTTTCAGAATTAGAATATGGCTTCTAAACTGGGAGTAGAGATAGCTTTTTCATACTTGAAACATAATACATTGTGCTTTGTCAGCTACTTAATGATCCGCTTCAGCAGCTAACGACGGAACTACATTAC
>JABCPU010000826.1:0-24969 GCA_016800925.1 Suillus spraguei | reverse complement strand
TAACCGTCGGAGAGTGAGATGTGTGCAGAGAAGGCCACACCCGTGTGACTTGCGAGTAGAAGTAGGTTGTAGAATAAATTGTCGGCAACACGTGTAAAAATAATTATATTCTCCGCGTTACATAATATGTGTTCATATCTAAGCCAACCAAATACTACTCTTAACAATGTGGCAATTGGGTTCCCCAGAGGAAACGGCCAGCTGAGTCTGAGCTTGCAAGTGTTTGATCTTTCACCGAATTTCTAGTCTCTGTATCTATTATTTTTTTTCCATGTGTAGACGACTTCATTGCGTAGTTATTTTTTTTTTTTTGACGTGGTGGTTGTTCAAGCACTCACAAAGCTGGTCGGTACGAGTTCATTTTGAGATTTGTGGCGAGAATTCATATTGTGGTGTGTGGACGTGTTATTTTTTATCTTGTTTTGTTCACCCCATTTTCGAGCATTCATAGGAGGGCACAAACAGATAGGCTTCAAGTGACCATTGAAACGCAGTAAAGTAGTCCACAGTCACTTGTGGAATTCCAATGTTCTCGGAATGACCACAACCATGTGCTCATTTTTCATATTTGTTCTTCTGATGCCACAGCCGCATTGACCAGTGCTTTGCCATTCTCATATTTGTGGACGAAGAGTGTCTCAGCACTATATATTCAGCGTTGGAAGTATTCTTCTCCATTTCTATCTATCTATCTCGCCTTCCACTTACTTTTGACAAGTCATGAACAACATCATCCCCCCTGCACTCGATAGTCGAAAAGTCACTCTTGATCTGAGCGCACGTCTTTGCTCTAAAGACCATGTTCTGCAGGGCATTAATGAAATCATGAAGTTCGAGCATTCGGAAGACTACGAATTAACACGCTACGGTCGAAAGGTCTTGTCTTTCCTGTCAAATATTCTCTACAATCAACTGACAATTCCCGTGCAGATCATCTCCCTGACTGAGGTAAATATAATTCTAATCATTGCAAGTTCTTTCACTAACACCGTCGGCAATTAAGGTCGCACGCAGCACCCTTAAACGTTTAAATGTAGAATTGTACCTATTCATCGCTTGTTCACAAGCTCTCCTACCATTCAAATCGGCGTACTTCCGATTACTTCTTTTCATCGAACGCCGGAAGCACGCCTTTGGTTCTGACCTGAATGGTAAATCTCTGTCATTATTATGTTTCATTCATTCTCATCATTCACGCAGAAAGAATATCCCGGCTCCTGGATCCTCTACATACTCGATTTGTCATACGCTACGGGGGAGTTGACCCGCGTGCCCAACTGGGCATCAAGGATTTACCACCCCCTCCTGCCATACCAGCTGTTTGGAAAAGAACCATAGGGCCTACAGCGTCCATTACTGATGTATCATTAGCACAAAATCAAGACGTGACGTCCGATATCATGCTACGTATGTGAACCTTTTACGATATTCAGGAGACCTAGATTGACAAACGATTTTTAGCACCGGATGCTTGGGAGAGAAAAAAAGCAGAGACTCGACCGGCTTGGGGAATTTATTAAGGAACAAGCTGCGAAGAAGTTCCGTCGTGCACGAGGACGTCCCGTGCTTCAGGAAAATTCAGCTGGCAACCCGGAGGAAAGACGGCTAGTCCCGAAGCAATACGCAACGGGGGGCCCAGGGGAAACCCGTCTGGTGCCAAGGCAATACGCAACGGGGGGCCCAGAGGAGAACCGTCTAGTTCCTAGGCAATACGCAACGGGGAACCCAGAGGAGAACCGTCTAGTTCCTAGGCAATACGCAACGGGGAACCCAGAGGAGAACCGTCTAGTTCCTAGGCAATACGCAACGGGAAACCCAGAGGAGAATCGTCTAGTTCCTAGGCAATACGCAATGGGGAACCCAGAGGAAAAGACCTTAGTGCCTAAGCAATACGCAGCGGGAAACCCGGAGGAAAAAACGTTTAGTACCTCGGCAATACGCAACGGGGGGCCCAGAGGAAAAGACCTTAGTGCCTAAGCAATACGCAGCGGGAAACCCAGAGGAAACCCATCTAGTACCGAAGCAATACGCAACTGGAAACCCACAGGAAAAGTGCATAGTGCCTAAGCAATACGTAGCAGGAAACCCGGGTCGAATACGTCTAGCACCTAAACAATACGCAATAGGCAAGCCGGGCGCAAAACGTCTAATTCCTCAACAATATCCAGCAGGCAAGCCGAAGAAAAAACATATGGAGCCTTCTTGCCCCCGGAGGTTGACCCGAACATATGCCCAATACTTTGACGATGATTGATCAGACACATGACCAAGCTTTCACCCACATCTCTGGCAGTTGTGTCGTGAACATGGAATCCATATACGTACTCTTTATCACATCCAGAACATCATTATCATTATCACCTTTTGTAATATGGTCGTCTTTCGAAATCTCATATTTGTAGTAGTACATCCATGGTCATAGTATCCTTTCAGTTGACGAACAACTCACCGTTCTGGCCTCGCGTCGAAGAGTTAGGATGTAGGAAATTTTCTTGCGCGGTACATGGAATTGAAATATAGGTACACTGCTGCTAGTGAAATCGGTGTGCGGTCGAGAATTCAAGCTTTCCTCCCTATGCTTCGGGAAACAAGCAATGAGCTCATGATTAGTACATACATACCTGATTTGCGAGAGGATGATATTCTCGAGCATATCCGAGCAGCGTACTCCTGCGTGATGATCAATAAATAGATTGAACGAGGAATGTTTGCAAGGACGCGGAATGGGTTACTGACACCTGCTTTCAAAAACCGCACAATTTTCTGTATTTGGTAGATGATACAATATATAAGCTCATATTAGTGATGAAGATGATCGACGCCGAGTAAGGGAACATAGATTTTAAACCGGTGGTAAATGGATAAGGATGATCGGATTGCAATTGACTAGCGGGCAGCAACGACTGAGGCTTTACAAAGGATGTTGAGAACAACGGTCGGAGGGAAGGACGTGCGTGATCGTCAGGTCATCCTGCTGGAGTCTCATCGAAAGTACAGCATGAGAAGATAGACCCGAAGATCGCAGAGTTGTATGGGACGAGTGGAGAAGCACATAAACGCCAGTTTCTAGGATACCAGGTGCGCTACCCAGGGGCCAGAGTGATGTGAATGAAGATACTGGGAATAAGAGAACCGAAAGATGGAAAGAGTTAGATTCAGATCCGAACATATAGCAGGGGATTATCACGGTTCAAACTTCAGACACACCTGCCTGAAGGACAGCGGATCATTAGTGTGTCAGACACGCTTTAAGTCTGGGACTTGAAGACGGGCACGCAGGTTGGATAGGAATGAGAGGACAAAGAAAAAAAAAAAGTGTTGTTGCCGGCGGTAGAACAGTAGCAGATGGAAACGAGGATGGCGGCGGCACAGTAAAATTGTGGGAAAACCTGAATGAGACACAAGTGAGAAACAAAAATCTTTCGTCTGGACTCCAGACGGAAGACGAGTAGTGAGCAGTCCTCAACGGGTGGGGTGGACCTGGGATGCTAAACTCAGGCGAATTGCTCCAAGAGTCAAACGTTTTTTCAAAATAGACCTCGGATTCTTCGCCGAAGTTCGACACAGCCACATGCAGTATCATTTCAAATTCAATATCGCGCATCCTCGGCATAAAACAACAGGGGCGCGTACCAAGCTCGCAACCAATCAGCTCCGAGTCATCATGACATCACTCTAGACCATGAAAACCCGCTGAGCCCGACCTTTTTGCAAATGGAAAGTTTCTGAAGTCAGTTGCATGCGTCACATCTAACTTCCACGGCGTTCCACATTATTTGTGCTCAGCTCGACAGAGCGTGGCACGAGGTGATTGTTGCGGTGTCAGTCGCTCCATTCATACTCACCTATCTTCCCTGCAGCTTCTCTGTCCATGGCAAGCGAACTATAGATACGGTCCCTCGGTAAATGTAGAGCGTGGACCACTGGACAATATGCGCGAGCCCGCAGTGTATATTCAACTTTGATTAAACAGCGAAACATCAGGTTACATGATGGTGTGCATAATTAATACGTAGACATGAAAATTAAACGTTAAACACCAGCGAAGTCGGTGCAAACACTCGACAGACAGTCATGTTTCTTACTTCTCCTTGCTGGGCAGAACGAACAAATTTTTGACACGCTTCATGAACTTTGCGGGCACATCGCGTTCCTTCTCCTTCTCGGAATCCACGCAGCGGGTGATGTACTTGTACCGTATAACGCCATGCTCGTCGGGGATTTGTTCGCGTTTGACCGCGTGGCCCCGCTTGGGGACCGGCAGATGTGCCGGGTACTACCAAACCGTATTGAGTAGAGAGTGAGGAGAAGTAATGGAGGACTTACATCATAAAGGGGTCGTCCGTCGTGAAGGACTTCTTTCTTGTAAGCTTCTGGTTCTTCATATGGCTTCTGCAAGTGACAGCACAAATCAGCACGATATTGGACAGAGGAAAGGGGATTTGTTAACCTTCACAGGCTCCATTTTTCTAGTGGTTGTCGGGAGGGACATCTGCAGATGAAGGCCTGAATCAGCATAATATCCACTGAGCAGATAAAAAAATATCTAACATGTATGAAGCGGTCGCACTTTTGGCAAACAGGCTTGCCTTCGAACATCGCCACTTTCTGACCCTAAACATGAAGAAATGTGAATCGAGACAACTGCAAAACAAGGGGGACATACCTCTTGGATTGTAATGACTGCAGAGCACCGGTAATCGAACATACTTGTTCCATGATTCGAGTAGATAGGAAAGATATTAAGAAGAGGATGACTTTGAGATGAAAAACTGCTGAGAAATTTGAGCGGTGATAGACAACGAGCAAGAGGGAATGAAACATGACACTTTTATATGAAGCATAGTGGCAAGGTGTGGAAGGTAGGAGCGTTGAGGTCTGACCACCGGTGGACGAGTGGTAGTTACAACGTAGTGGAACAAGCACAAAATTGAGCCAGGACAATGCATCGTAGCACGTGAACAATAGAATAGAGATGTGGCTGCATGCAAGAGTGCCTCCGATAAAACATACGTGGAACTCCTT
The DNA here is from genome assembly GCA_016800925.1 of Suillus spraguei. Classification (NCBI taxonomy): domain Eukaryota; kingdom Fungi; phylum Basidiomycota; class Agaricomycetes; order Boletales; family Suillaceae; genus Suillus; species Suillus spraguei. The sequence goes on along the minus strand of JABCPU010000826.1, from coordinate 19,944 downwards.
ACAATAAGGCACCCAAGAACACAGGAATTACTAATGCTCACTCATTTATGTGGCTGGTGGACGTTTTCCACCAACACAATTTCGTTGCGGGAGGTGATGATCACCGAAATACTGAGCAATTAACTTGTCAAGCTTGAAACTGCGACTCTTACTCACGAATACGGAGGGAGAAAGGATCGTGGCGACACAAAATCACTTATCGCTGTGTTGTTACCATTGCATTTATAACATCGGCAAAATCACAGCGCCAAGTGACACTGAAAAGACAAGGATCTCGAGGGCCAGGATACAATCTGTGCATGTATCAACATTTAAAATGATTCCGTCGAAGTGTGGCCCAACCACAAGAGACGAAGGTACTGCAGAGGTGAATTGTAAGTGGTGCAGTCATTAGTACCTCGTCATGATGAAGTAAAACCAGTTTTAACCGTGTATCAGGACGACGATATATGGCCTGTGTACGAAGGACGGGTAGGAGGGAGGGTAGAACCGATTCTGTCACAGGTCTCTCGCCAAAGTAGAGTTGAAGATTCTCCGTACCGGCGTATGCTTCAGCCACGACCATAATGTTAGAGTAAATGCAAGATTCCACTCTCATCGCCAATGTCGACCTCCAAGGGAGCATACTGCCATCCGATGACATGTCCAGGGCTAAAATTCCTGTAGAAATTCGTCTTGCCTTCAGCGATGGAGGTCCGTGTGGTGATGTGACCTGTTATGGTTAGGGAAATCAGTCGAAGAATGAAGGACTCGATATCCGAATTTGCACCCACATTGGACACCTGACCCTATGTAACTCAGACGTAAGATATCGACACTCATCAAGCGGCTTCGAAGTGTTATTGTGTGATACTTTGACACACTCTCAAAAGTCGAGGAATTGGCCACTGAGTGTCGAGTTTGGGCAGACTTCACAGGCTCGGACATCCTCGTGAGTTTCCCGCCCAGCGCCAAATTATACGTTCCTCCGAGTACGTGGACGTAGATCTGGAAGAGAAGGGAATTGACTGATGGGACGAAGACTAGGGAGATTGCGACCAGGATGCCAATTGTGGATTAGAAAACTCAGGTTTGGACGCTGAGAATAAGGGCTGGAGAAAAGAGCATGATGCGTCCAGTTGGACTCTCAAGGACGATGCAGTGCGATGGAATAGATATAAAGACTGCATGATCGTATTGGCCCAGGGAACACAAGAATGCAGGTTTGCGATATTATAGGACAACAATGCCTGGGTGTCAATGCAAATGACGGAAGTGGGAATTTTGTACAAGCGGTGTTTGATTTTAGGTGACCGCTTAGTGTCGCTTAAGTTCGGGCTTCAATATGCACCATCTCAGACACACCAGCAGTACTAATATATCTAATTCGTTCGACTAAATCGTTCTTTGAAAAAACGAGATCATCATATACTCCAGGATGAGTGTGCTAGTACTGAAGTTGTAAGTTGTTCGTAAGTGTCCGTAATGCGCGTAATTAAGCGTTCATTTCAGTGGTTTTGCAGATGAAGAGTATTGAGCGCTTATTCTGCACAGCCAGTGCTGAAGGCTGTGCAGAAGTTTTGGAAAACACAAGACGAGGAAAAGACACCAGCAGAAGAGTCAAGACTTGCACAACGACCCTCTCCTGACTTGTGAACGAAATGCCCATTCCGTCGCAGCTTTCATTCCACATTCATCATTCTGCGCACATCTGATCGCGATGCTGTGAGCGCTTAAACGGCACAGCCAGTGCTAGAGCTGTGAAGCAAACACGAGGATGAACCAAGTAAAACGCACCTACAGAACACTTTAACGACCTCCCTCCTGACCTGAATCTCCATTGAACGAAACGCCCACTCCGTCGCAGATTTCGTTCCGCACGTCTTTCTGTGTGAAAGTCAACTTTATCTGGATTCTGAGTAAGTGATAGATTTGTACGGTGGTTAAAGGTAATAGCTGATATTATCGCGCGTCCATGAAGTAAATTCAGAAACTAAAATCATGGACATGGAACAGCTAGCTTCTGCGAAGCACGAGAATTTAGCAACAATGCCTTACCGAAAGATTAAAGTAAAAAACAGCATCACCCACATCCTACACCTGCCCTGCGGGCAACGGATCCTCATCTATTCCACGGATAATGGGACATTTCAAGTCTGGGACTTGGAGAAGGACATGCAGTTCGTGGGGGAATGGGAGGACAAAGAAATAGGGGTCGAGGTCATAGTATTGTCGCCGAACGGCAAGACTGTAGCAACCGGGAGTGAGGATGGCGCAGTGAAATTGTGGAACGTCGACACCGGCAAGGTTATCAAAACATTGGCTGGGCACACAAAGGAAGTGAAGTCTGTGTGCTGGAGTTCAGACGGAGAGCAAGTGGTGAGCGGATCCTGGGATGAGACGTTCAGAATATGGGATGTCAAGAACGGAAAAACCTCCTTGGGACCAATCAAGGCGGGGAGATTCGTGTGGGCAGTTTGCTACTCACCCAATACCAAGATGATTGCCACAGGCGGGTTGATGGGGCTGAAAATCTGGACGCCAATACAGGCAAATTGCTCAAAACATTCAAGGGCGTTTTGACTTGCCTGGCATGGACCTCGGATGGAAAAACACTCATCGCTGGGGGATCCGGGATCACGAAATTCAACACAACCACGTGGTCGCAAACAGCTATCATGGAGCATTGGAATAGGCGGAACTACATCTATACCCTTTCACTATCTCCCGGTGAGCGCATCTTCGCAAGCACATCATCCTACGATAAGACAGCACAACTATGGAATACTGAAACCAATGAACCCATTGGAACACCACTTTACCATGAAGACCACATGAACTCCGCGACCTCTTCTGCAGATGGAAGGTTTATTGCCACTAGCTGTCCTAATGGCTACCTGTACACATGGGATACTTCTGCTATCGTCAAAGAAGCTGGCCTTAAGCTTAAGCTTCTAGATAATGATGATGTAAGCTTCGACTTCAATGCCATCCTCTTGATAACCAGCTCACTCAACCTCTCAGGTGGTCTCAGAATCTTCGGACGCTAATCATTGTTCATTACAGGATGCTGCCAACAAACCAGTTCTAGTGTTCAATCCGGATGTATGTGATATGTTTTTGGAAAAATTTATCGCTCTTGACTACATCCCAGGCTGATGCTACACCGCGTCGACCACGAGAAGTCCCAGAGATCGCCGAAGATCCAAGCCGCCGCATTCCAAAAGGATTTTTTGACAATGTACCTGTGTGATCTCTGTTGTTAAAAGAGCAGTGCACTTGACCAATATGTCAGTCCTCTAGGTCACACAGTCGACGCATCCTGCTTGGTCGCTTACCGACCTTCTTACATCGTCGCGGCGCCAGGCCGCATACAGCAACTGAGCGCGAAACTCAATCCCGATCACGCCCTCTCATCTGGGCTCGAAACCTAGTGTCTGGCATGCTACGCAGACGAAATCAGTCGCGAGAGCCACCAATACTAGTAGTCGATGTCCCGTGCACAGCGGGAAAGCCTGTACCTTTTTTCCACTTTCATTTATTCTTTATCACTGACTTTTTGTACAGAGGAACTATCACGCAAGAAAGAAGACAGCTGTCGGCTCCTCTCGACCTCCCAATACATATGTTATACCCGCTGGAAGATTACAGAGTGCAGTATCAGCGTCGCAGCAACCACTCCCCACCGCTATGGCACCCAAGGGACTTCCTACAGCCGTCGCCACCACGGTGGCGACTAACACGTCGTCACATCCTGATATAATCATAACTCAGGCCGGATGCTGGACTCGATTCTTACTCTGGATTAGCTGCGTCTCTTTCCAACACACAGACGGTCAACATTAAGTGCATTTCGGATATTCCTATGTGGCACGCTTCGTGATATATTAATTGCAACCCAGTATGTAGTTGGTAGTCAGTTCTTGTCTCGACGGCTTTTGACAATGTACCGTGTCCTCAGGTTGTTGATGCCAGCGATCTGTCATTCATATAACAGTGTATTTAACCAATATATTATAGTCCTCTATGCCACACAGTCAACGCACACTGTGTCAAGATATGACTATCGACGTCACTCTCGTACGTACTCATCCTTTCTTTTACATACGCAATCACTCTTCGATACATGCTTCAGACACGTTTCCTTTGATTCTCCGTCTTAATCAGCATATTAATACCTCTCACCGTCGAATATTGTTGAGTAGTCTTTTGACCCAATGTGAAGTCTTCGTTCTCGTCCCTCATCCCTAGTCCGCGCCTCTTCAAAGCTTCACACACTGGTCATTCGCTCACCGATCTTCCTACGCCGCCACCGCTTCAAGTTACAGTCGCATAATACAGCAACTGAGCGCGATACCCGACCCTGATCCCGACCTCTCGAACTGGTATGATGCGTAGGCGAGATAGATCAGACATCGAATTGCGAGAGCCACCTGTGGTCGAAGTCTCATCCACATCAGCCAAGCTTGTATGTGCTTTCCCTCAATTGTTCTTATTTATTACAGTCTCTCTTTCGCGCAACGGAACTATCATACAGGAAAGAAGTAGCCAGCTACAAGTTCATCTCGACTCATACTAGCCAGCAACACAGTAGAGCAGCACAAAGCACCCCACGAGCACCCCATCATTGTCACAGCTACCACCTCCCACTGCTACTGTCAGTCCTCATCACTACAATAGTTGCCGGATGGCGTGCTCGTTCCATGGTCTAAGTTTGCTTTATTCCTATTCAGAACACGGACAGTCGACATTAAGGAAACGAACTTTTGATTTTATCCGTATCTTTCGTTAGCTCATCCGATTCTTCATGACTCTCCTCTTAACTGTTTCCTTAGTGTGTAGTGTGGTGGGGGTCAAATTATCTGCATACATTAGCACTAGACTCTAGAGTTAAATCGTGTGTTGGACTAATGTGTTGTCGTATGATATCATAATGGAATGTGCTACTTACGTATCAAACTAACTTTCGAGCAAGACTCGAGACACTTACGCGGACAAGTTAAATGCTGATATATGTTACAATGCTCACCGCCGACCGAAGAGAGCGAATCGATAATGAGGAGTGATTATACTGGCACTGAAGCAAAGTACCTCGATGCATTCGTTCTAGCTATGAGTCATCGAGTTCGTCTTCTTCCTCGCTGCCCCCCATCAAATCCTCATTTACCATATCTACAACTGCATTGATGGTCGCTTTAGACATTCGAGGCATAGCACCTGGTCGCAAGAGAGGATGATGTGCTTCTTGGAGCTCTTCCTCTGATTCCTCGCCACTCTCTTCGCCGTTGGCATCATTTCCACGGTTGTCTTCGTCCTCCGAACCATCATCAGGTTGGCTACCACTTCCGACGTCGCTCGCTTCTGAATCTGATGAACTGCTATTATCAATATCTTCCGACGATGCAATCTCGTAGTCGTCATCGTCCGAGTCCGAGTCATCCCATGCGGGACCATTGGTAGCAGTGTTTCCGCCAATAGATGGTCCCTCCTCAGTCGTTGCTTTCTTACCACTTGTGGTTTTGGAGAGAGGTGGAGCGGAAACTTTGCCAAACAGGTGTTTCCGCTGCCTCGCCCACGCATTGATGGGGTCTTGTTCTCTACCGTCCACCATGGAAAATTCCGTCTCGATAATATCTCCCTCTGCATTCTCTTTATCGTTGTGCTCTTCAGAAGACGACGATATCTTCCTCCCTAGGATAACGGAACATGTGCGACCGGTGGCACTGATCAAGCGAACACCGTCTTTTTGGACGAGATCACCAACAGCCCAGAATTCGCATGGTTTGCTCTCTCCCCAGAGAATTCCTGAATCGAAAAACCATAGAGTTCCAGGTTTGGCGGCAAAATAGGCATCAATACCCGCTGCGCAGTGTCCCGATTTAGGAGTGGCACACGCGCTGCGAAATATAGTTGCTGAGGCCTCGAGAAAAGAAACAGGGAGATATGTCAGAAACTTGTGTAGGATGAAGAGCGTCTCTTCCCCTTTCGCAACTGTCGACGTGGATGGAGTGGAGGGGTCGGAGTAGGAGGTAGTGTCAAATTGAGAGGCGCATATAGCGTCAAGTCCAAATATTATTTGGTGTGGATTAGAAGTTGTGGCCTTACCCTTTCCAGGTACGTCACTGGATAGCATGACGACTGTCCAGTGCTGCTTTGCTTTTCCGCGTGTTGGTACCAGGAATGCTCGTGAAATACTAAAAATTGGGATTGAAGCCTCCACTGCACGAGATGAAGGATTTACAAAGCGTATCGTTTTTTCGTGGATCGTAATGTCAACCTTTTTACGAACGGGCGAGGTCGTAGATATTGAAGGGAGTGTAAAAATGGGCTGATCATTCTCAGGTACATCCGTAGTTTTTAGGCGTTTGGAATTTTTTGACCCGACGTCTTCTTCATCAGTGCTGGTTGCTCGCCCGCGTTTTGTGCTTTTCTGTACAGTCAAGTCTTGAATCGCCCTTATGGCGGCAGGTTGATCTCGTCCCCACCCTAGTTGACCGAGGGCCGACATGTCTGTAGGACATTCACCGCCAGATGCAAATGAAAGTATCGTGTCCACAGCAGAACGAGCTTGCTCGGAACTCAGGGAGTCTATGATGGATGAGCATTCCGGTGGAAAGTGTTTGGACAATGCGTCTAAGTATGGAGTGCTCGAACTCATCACGAGATCCTTATTGAGCTAGATACATTATATAGATTAGCGATCATACCTGCTAGATGTTAATTCCTACCTGGAATAATGTTCCACGAAGTGAGAAAGCTACTACGCAGACTCCAGTCACAAGTTGCTGAAGCCAACTTTCAGTGGGCTAGGGCATCGTGGGCTCAAGTCACATGACTGCACGCGTCACAAATAAGGCCGAAAATAGAAACGTTCTCATTCAACAACACCGAATTGCCGACCCTAAACAAAGACGCGACTCTCCCTCTTACTGCCATCATAACACCCTTCGCGTCCTTGTTGACTGCATTTCTGATCACTGCTGACTCGTTTTTCACCTCAAATAGTCTGAGTGACCACACCCCTCAAACTCTTCGTGGCTACATCAACGTGACGTACACCGTTCTACTTTCTGGTAAGTTATCCATCTTTCGTTGTAGCCATGCTGTAATCCTAGTTGACCGCCCATAGCGTGCATAAGACCTTTCTCGAGTAAAACATTATACTCCCTCATTCATGGCACCCAAATCTACCGGAGGGAAGTCCAAGTCTGGCGCGCCCACTCAAGCAGGAGGGGTTGCAGGATCCGGTACAACCGCGACACCAAGAACCATACAGACTCGTAGTCAGAAAGCTGGTCTCCAGGTCCGTCTTGAGTGTATCTTCCGTTGATCGGTTTTCCTGATATAGCCCCTTTTTCTTCACCCTCCTTGTAGTTTCCCGTCGGTCGTATTCATCGTTACCTGAAGCAGCGTACGCAGCACAATGTGCGTATTGGAGCGAAGGCCGCTGTCTATACCAGTGCCATATTGGAGTATCTCACTGCTGAAGTGCTTGAACTTGCTGGTGAGTAAGTCAATCCGGATCGAAGACGCTCTTTCTTACACTTGTTGCCAGGAAATGCATCAAAGGACCTGCGCGTCAAGCGTATAACACCCCGGCATTTACAACTTGCCATCCGAGGAGATGAAGAACTCGATATCCTTGTTCGCGCAACAATCGCTGGAGGAGGTGTATTGCCATTTATCCACAAGAGCTTGACAGCTGCTTCAGGCAAGAAGAAGCTCGAGGGACAACAGCAGTAGTCGTCGGTGGAATTCCACAGCAGGTGTTGACTTTATCTATTCATGTTGTGAGCGCGGCAATCAGCTGTACTAACTTTATTTTACTCCTGGCCTGCATCTGTAGTTTTTGTATCAAATGCATGTATAGGCTTTGGTTGTTCGGGCTGTTTGTGTAACCAACTGGTGTCAGTGACTTCATTCCTCTAGGCTCTAGTCACTGTCACGGCATAAAGATGTGTTGGTTACGACGCATGCTACAACTCCATCGTACATCATGACACATAGGATAATGTCCAGCTAGTCTACTCGTCATGGAATTATCACCCTTCCTCAATTATGAGCTGCTCGCGCGTTGGTCTTCCCCGAGACAGCCGCTTTCCCGGCTCTCTCTTCCCTTTCTCATGTGACTCCCCATTTTTGCCTTGTCGATAACCTATAAAGGAAATAAGTTATCTATAGCACGAGACGTGCCTTGAACCTTTGACGTTTCTCCGACGACCTTCAAGTTGTCGCTAAACTCAGCACACTCGGGCATGGGCTGCCCACCAACTGCGACTCCACCTCCACCTACAAGTATATGTCAGTGGCTGACTATTGCGATAATTGAATAGCCAATACCTTCTAAACACCAATCGGGTGCTCGCTGATGAAGGCAGTGTTACCACGACTCCACGAGCGCTCTCACTCTCATGTGAGTAAATTTAACTCAGAGGAAGACATGTGCTCGTCAGTGCTCGATATTCGCGGGCGAGTAGTCCTGAGTCTGTACGGCGGCTCGCGACCCAGGACCTGGTAACGGCTGAGAAGAGTCGTGCGGGCGAGCAGTGCCCGATATAGCGTTTGTTGGTATTGTTTGATGAGCTGGAAATGTTGACTAATGTATAGATTTCGTTTGCGAGGTTTAAACGAGTGGTGATTGTTGACATCAATGGAGGAGTTTAACTTTGTGTTACACTGGACAAATGTCGAGGCCGCTGGAGAGAATGGCGTCACGTGCGTCTGTTCATGTGAGAGATAAGTTATAACTACGTTAAAAGGTGTGGCACTCGGCATGTGGATGGCGAACGACTGATCATGCGCTGTAAGCATCTCTAGGGAAATTCTGCCTTCGGAAGCGACTGTTTCTATATGAGCGGCCTTGAGCAGCCATCTTGACAGTAAATCCAAAGATAAGCAAGCTGGTGAAAGTTGCTAGCCGCTGGCAGCCATTTGCATATGATACGTTCTTGAACAGGTTTTTATTGCGCTAGCCAGCGCAGTCTTTACTTACCCGGTTGGTTAGTCCGCCACGAATGTGATCAGCGTCGGAATGCCCATCAACCGCGCTCGACTTGCTGGTGGGAAGTCTTCCCACCAGCCTGAGTTATCCACACAATCAGTAGTTTCCATCTTCTTAAAAAGTGGTCGAGCTGTTAGGTCCTGATTCATAACAGCTACAAATCCCTTGGTGGTTTCAAGTTATTGCGGAATTCACGCCTGAGACCTCCGACTAAAGGGTTTGAACTCAAAAGAGTTCATTCTGACTTTTCCATGCTGTGAGCATTATGGTTGCTCCCGTGCATTTGAACAGGCCACTGTTGGTCACTGTTATATATAATGACAGTACCCACAGTCTCACATTACTGATTCGATGTTGGGTAGGCCACCGTGAAGATGATCAGTCCATCGGCCGCCCTTGATATATGGTACTCGATCGTTCCCACTGCTGAGTCCTTTTCCCAACCAGCAGTTCCCATATCTCTGTACTACATGCGATACAGGGCAGTTTTAGATATAAGCTGATGGACGTCGATCCATTCATTTTACCACCAATAGTACCACACCACCTCCTCTAAATTCCTCCCCGGTAACGCTACTGGATCCATTCAACACGTGGGTTCATGTCAACGACAGACGACAAACATCCTGCTATTCAGTGGTCAAAGGCTTGGTTCGGTATGTTATTATCACGTCAATTGGTGTTGCATGCTAACAGCTACAACTCCAGTGTCCCGGAAGTCTCACCCGAAGAAGCTCTCAGGAAATACACTCAATGGATCATCCTCTGCTGGCACATGTTACATGCTGCATGCCATACTAGTTGTGATACACATCGTCCTTGTTATCTTTTATATCTTTCATTGGGAACATCGTGTGATCCTCCCATTCACACCAATGAACGACGATTTTTGGCCTGTGGTACTGAGTGCTTCACTGCAAGCATTTTACACAGTACGTGCACTCCTTCAGCTGATAGCTATACCAATCAAAGGGCTTAATCTAGATTTACACGGCCGTTCTGCTCTTCCTCACCCAACGGCTTGCGGTATCAAGAATGCTAGTTCGCCATCAGACATTAACTGCCATTCACGATATCTCTGATGCATGGGCAGGCCTCGGCTCTGCACTCAACAGTGTCCGGCAACAAATCGACATCCCCGCTTCATGGTGGATGACTTCTGCTGTGACAATTTACCTTGCAAGCATTTCCGTACTACACGTCACCTCTTCCACTCTCCTACAACTACAAACATTCAATGCTTCTATGACGACTTCTGTGCCAACAATACTAGCATGGCCAAAAAACTTATCAAGTTTAGCTGATAGTGCAACCTACTCCCCCATATATGACGTGAACTGGCCAGCCATTACTGCATCCTTACCAGTTATCAATCAATTGCCTGGAGTGGTCTCTGCCGGATTGTCCAACACTACAGTCTATGACACCCCACAAACAAATGCTATAGTGGGAAATGCAACCGTGAATGCAACGACGATAACCTCGTCTTGCGGGCTACTCCCCAATATATCGTACTCTGTGGATTACACCTCAAGTAATCCGATGATCGTAGCAAATTCTTCGATTGGCGATGAAGCTTTTCTCTGTTTTCGAGTATATGTTCCCTGTTCGTCATCTCAGTTTTGAATGAGTTTCTTCGTGCTTAGAAATGTTCATAGGGTCAGACCAGATACAAGTAATTTCTGCCGTTCCTATTACCCCAAGTGCTAGCGTGGTGAGGGCTCTCCGAAATCATATGTGGATGCCATGAGTACTGTGCAGCTGACAATTATCTCACATCAGACCAACAATCTTATAAACCAGATTGGCATTGTCTTTGTTGTTTCCACACTATTAGACATCGATCCCTCAGTGCAAGAGATGTTTGCCGTACCGGTACCTTGGGAAATGAACAACTCTTGTGTGTGAGCTTGTTTTTAATACTTCCATGATAACACAGATATTTTGCAGCGGGAATCCTTGACGCCTATTTTATACAATGCTCGCTGTCGGCCGTGAGCGCAGAAGCGGTTCTTGACATGCAAACCAACACTCTGCAGAATCCCGCTTCTACCTCGCAATCATCCAAGCAATGGGGAGAAGTTAACCAGTGGATATCTAATGATTGGCAATCCCAGGTGTGTTGAAGCTCGATTTGAGGAGTCAAGATAGTTTGATGATGTACTGCATACCCAAGATTGGTGATGCTCTGACTACGAGATCAGTCGGCAGTGGGGTTACATTTAGTGGAGGTTACGAACCTTCGATGGCGGATGAGTTAAAACCTTGCCTTTGCTCCTGTGCTGCAATGCCTTACCTATGCTTCGATTTTATAGGTTTATCATGTCATTGGTAGGCTTGAATCTCACGGCCGAATATGACCAATACTCGCTGTGGGGTCTTCCTGTTCCTGCTGTCATTTTGAGCCCTGATCAACTAGAAGCTGCTATTGCGCGAGTAGCCGCACAAATTATCTGGATATGTAAGTAGGCGTTACTTTTGCAAGCATTGTCCTATTATCACTTATACTTGTGCTGTGCCGCATGTCTAGCGGGGAAAATAGGCTTATCCAATGGGGGGTTTCTATGGAAAGCCAGAGCACCGTGCTCATTTGCCAGAGCACCGTGCTCACGTGCATTGCCTTATTAGGCAAAAAGTTTCGACGGGACTCCAGACACGCCTTGGAGCCAACCCAGTATTTGCACCTAGTAAAACAAGTGACTACGAAGTATAATTTCAACCTCGAAAAACGACGGTCCAGTCACGAAGTACACTAACACAATTCGAATATCACCATTCATCCACTGCGCCATCATTCTCTGACTCATCACTCGAAAATTGCCAAACAATTAAGGGTCCAACACCCGCAGAACTGCCATCCAATGGAACATCAGGTTCATCCAGCTCGGCTAGAGCGTTTAAGTTGTGGACGTGAGAATCACCTTTGGCCTCGTCAGTATATAATTGATTAAAGGAGATTTGCGTCGTACCTAGGCCCAATCCTCCACGCACGCCACCCATGTAATACATGTCATCCGGTTCCTCGTTGAAAGGTAAATCGGCATGGCCACTGATCAATGTCAATGCACCGGTGGCGGCACCTTCATTTTCCGTCCGAGTCAGTAGTAAGTTGGGATGTGGGTTCTCTGCAAGCTGTACAGCAGACAGCACATTCCTATATACAGTCCAAACTGATGACCGAGTCACTGCAGGGCGCCCCATTGCATCATAACAATGCTCGATAAAGTTGCCAAGCATAGGTGGGACAAGGTCGAATACCGGGTTGGAAGCATCGATATAGACATTGCGAACGTAGTCGATGCCCTCGCGATCTATAGAAACCTAGTTGGCATAGTCAAGTAAGCCTTTGTGTGCGGTCACTTGTGCAAATGAATACCTTGAAATCCAATGCTCCGAAATCTTCGGGAGAATGGTAGATAAGAGTTGGGACACCGTGTGGGAGTACCTAGGGGGATTGTAAGCACACATTTTAATGAGACAGAAATAAGTAGATACCTTGTTGCGGTCACGCCTCTTGGCGGAATTGTTCACTCGGTCTCTATAAGCGTCAAGCTCCTGCTGCAGCCAGGGTATAAAAACCCAACGAAAAATCATCCTAGAAGACAACAAGACATATAAGGGCATAGGACCATAAGACAAGCGCTACGTACATTTGGAGAGTATCCGCTGAGTCGTACCAACCCTCAATGACACCTTCGTCCAGCAAATTCTCGAAGCCAGGTGTGAACCTACGCCGGAGTTGTGACCAAGTGATTTCCGGCATTACGTTTTTCTTCGTGCGCATCCAACGATGTTGCAGAGTTCCTTGCAGGGTTGGGTCATAGCGCTGGCGAAGAAGCGTCTGCGCGTTCGCAATGCCATAATTTTCGGACCCTAAATCGGATTGAGTGATCAGCGGCATATCTAGCACTTGCGTCAGTGAAGTATTTACAAATGGCATATCACTCACGGCCAAGTTCTGCGATTGTGTCGAGATAGTAGTTGAGGATTAACTGTGGGTTTCTGTTAGAATGCCAAACTCGGATCCACATTATCCGCCCTGAAAACGGCTCGATTCCAGTGTGAAGACCGAGCCCAAATCTGAGCCATTTGTCGTGCTGGTCAACGGCAAAGAGATCGTTAACGCCAGCTGCCCAGAAGCGCTTTCGTTTCAATTTTCTGGCCTTACGTTGTCGCACGAGTTCTGGTTCATAGGCAGCGAAGTAAGACATCATGACTGATCTATTATAGTCACGGTTGCGATGTCAGTCTTTGACAAACAGATCAACTTGACAAAATTACCTAGATACACTCATACTCTTTTCGTGAAAGAGCAGACTGATCATCTCTCGTGTTCCGGCGTGAGGGTACATCTTGCGAAGATCCGTCACAGCTTCGTGGATTGTTTCTATAGTGTGACCCTGCCGGCGAGACCGTTCAAGGCCCATGTCCACACGGATTTGACGAAACTTTGTGAGTCTAGGATAGTTATGAGCAATTAAGTCAGCTAATCATAAATATCGTATACGTACCCGATACCGTAGCGTTCTGTATTGAAATGTTTTTGTAAGGCCTGGACGATTTCTTTGTCGTTGAGCCGTGTCTTCCAATAGCGTAGTATATGAGGCGCGAGTTCATCTAAGGGGCTAGGATGAAGATCAAAGTCAGGGAGTGGTATTGAAGCGAATGCGCCACACTTACGTGTTGGTTTATGCTGGTTGGGCATGATAAGGGGTGCAGGACGGTATGGTCCCACTTTACGATGCTGTTATATTTATTATCTCCGTAAAGTCACAGTAAAGCCTCCGACTTACCTTGTTCTGAACTTCTGATGAAGTTCTGACTTGCGCACTGGTTAAGGTCCTCGGATATCACTCAACTTGCAAGGTATGTCCATAGGTACTGTAAAAGACTTACCTTGTTCTGACTTCAAGTTGTGCAGTTAAGGTCCTCGCCGACTCCTCGGATCACATGCGCATTGCGCACTGCGCATCGCCTCTTTCATGCCGCACTTCCATGTGCCTTTCATTGGTGTTAGATCGCCGGATTACATGCGCATTGCGCATCGCCTCTTTCATGCCGCACTTCCATGCCTTTCATTGGTGTTAGATCGCCCCTTTCATATTGTGCAAGCTGTGCTGGTGCATGCCGCAAACTGCAGATCGCCTCTTTCATGCCGCAAACCTCACACCACTTACATGCCTCGCCTCTTTCGTTCATCAAATCACAGAGGTTTATGGCGCTCTTTCATCCTCCCTCTTTCAATTCATCATCCTCCCTCTTTCAATCCTCCCTCTTTCAATCCTCCCATGCAAATCGCCCCATTGATGCCGCAAACAACCTCGGGCTTCACCACTCCGGCTTCACCACATGCTCAGAGGCTCCAGTACGTGTTCTCACTTGGCGCTCTAGCTTAGTCTCACTCACTCATTCTGTTGGTGCTCTAGCTTAGTCTCACTCATTCCGAGTAACTTGTTCACCATCTGAATGCTCATTCTGAGTTACTGACGGTCCGTTCACCATCTGGATGCTCATTCTGAGTTACTGACGGTCCGTTCACCATCTGGATGCTCATTCTGAGTTACTGACGGTCCGGTAGATGTGCTCTCATTTTGCTAACTAGGTAGTATGGCCACAGAGGCTCTGACCGCTCGTTCTGAGCGACTGACCGTATTTAATCCTGCATTGAAATATATTGTTTCTCGCACCTTCATCGTGTCTGTCCTCGTCTCACACCTTCAACATTCATGGCCTCCTACGAACTTGCGTCACAGTTCACTGAAGATGCGTTTGCCAAAGAAGATCTCATTTGTGAACGTTCTGCCTGTGCTGCAAAGATTTTGAAGGGAGATCCATGTTTCTACATTGCGACAATCGTCATTGGCCAGCGCGGGCGCTTTGTTTGCGCAACTTGTCACCGGCACTATCAAGGCAAAGCAGCAACATCAATGAGGCCCACTGCTCAACGTCCGAACCCTCAGCGTCCGAACCCTCAAGGCAATGCTCAAGTTATCCGGCAAAATATCAATGCTGCATGGAGACCAGGTTTGATTGATTTCATACTCGCGTCCATTTTACATTTACTGATGTGATCTCTCAGCGGTAGCTCAGCAGCCGCCACCACGTGTAGTGGCTACTAGTGCTGGGCCAGATATAGCTGTCCCTTCTAGCTGGGCTCAGCCTGGCTACTCAGTAAACCATGCACAATACGGTGCCGAACGAGAACGCTGGGCTAAGCAAGCATATGCTGTACCCCCAGCGGAGACTATTAGCTTGGAAATTACCGCTGTTCGGGAAGGTGGAAATAGAAGGAAGGGCGCTCGTGGTATACCTTTTGGAGTACGTAGATGGATTCTGCTACATCTATCGCATACTGACAACTCTGAATTCTGAATTTCAGAACATATGTGAGGGCCGAAAAGACGTTGATGCACGCATTGACGCACCCGGACTCATCACACTTTCGCTGGATACCATCTTGCCGAAGATCCAAGCTTTTGCGACAGGCTTTCCATGGCGCCAGGACCAATTCGTCATTCGAGATGGTGGATGGGTTGATTTATCAACCCATCCGCCACGTCAGCCTTATTTTTACTCCCAATGCACGCAGGCAACTCGCAAAGGCTTGCGCGCTATGACATTCAAGTCGAAAATTTTTTTATTGTATGTCGTTGTGCCCACGGCTCAATGGGAGGACTACGAAACGTGGCTTGAAAAAGCTGAAGAGGTTTGTATTTTTCAATTATACGATGCCGGTACATACTTACCAAAAAATCTATACCCTTAGGAACGATTCAGCATGGGTTCACAGTCTGAGCCACTCTTTCTACCTTCTGCGACAAGGAGCATCCATTCAAGCGTCCAATCAAGCGCGCTGGCTGTGGCTTCTGAGCCGCTCTTTCTACCTTCTGCGACAAGGAGCATCCATTCAAGCGCGCTGGCTGTGGCTGGCACTCAGGCTGATTCGTTGACTATCTCATCAGTCGAAGCACCATCTGAAGCGGCACTGTCCAAAGCGCCAGTCAAGCGGCCGTTTCAGCGTGAGATTGCGAGTGTCCCATCCTCGCCTCCCCTCAAGAAAATGGCATCTGCCAATGTTGGTTTCCGTTCTCCAGATCGAGAACAGCTGCGGGAAGTTTTGCAGTCTGGTGGGACTACAGACATAGATGTCCGACAAAGTAAGTACGTGCTATTACTCTTAGTCCTTCTCTGACATCACACCTCCTAGTGCTCACTATACAGCACGAGAATATTGAATTCTTCCCCATCCCAACACGCCCGCTATCAGTCATTTTAGACGACCCAAAGCTTCATGCTGCCTTCCGCACGGACACCGAATTGAGCCACAGCGGCCGACTTACAGTTCAGACCTCGACGGACGACATGCTTGGCGTTGGAGGCTTCAAGACGGCCCATCCTGGGTTCTTGACGCTTTTATCAGCCCCCGAAATTCCTTTAGGTTCACGCCCACGCCAGAAGGTCGCTGTCAAGCGACCATTTTACAAGAAGTACCCTCCAGGCAGCAGCACAAACCCGATCAATTTTTCGATTGGACGCTATACGATAAGTGACGAGCTTCCAAAGCTGTTCAGAGAAGCCAATGTCTTGTACTGGGCACGCTCATTGCTCACATTTGCATATGAATACATAGACCATTGTGTTGCTAATTCATCCGACACTCCGCCCTTTCACATCCCTCGCTTGCGTTTTGTCGAGGCCGGTCTCGCATTGTCACACGATCACACACAACCTGGCCACAAATCAAAGTCACTGACCATGCCTCGGGCTGGGTACCTCGTCGAAGAGTTGATCACCGATGATTTCATCAAATATATCCATAATATGGATTGCAACCCTATGCTTGATCCATACGAGGTTGGCTATGAAATCGCCGAATTTCTAGCTTGCACGCAACACATACAGTTTGCCAAAACCGGCGGTCTCGCTTTCATTTCCGATTACCAAGGTGGATTGGAGATTTTGTCTGACCCTCAAGTTCTTACACATCCGTACGTGATTTCATTTTAAAATATTACTCGTAACTCAACTGGGGACTATAGCCTGGTCAACAAAGGGAAGGATGATATCTTCGGGGATGGCAACATCGAACGTGCAGTTAGCACATTCGAGAAGGAGCACAATTGCAACAAGTTTTGTAAATGGAGTGGCTTTAAGTTGAAAATTTACGAAAAGTTGGAAATTGACGAAGCAGAGACGGAGACAGATTAATCTTGGGACTTGTAGATTTCTTGCTGGGGCTTGTAGATTCACGTTTTGTTTGGACATGCTTATATCAAAGTATTATTTGCACGCAGTGTTTGGGGTCCCTCAACTGCATGTGACCAAAGTCGCTGGCAAAACGAGCACGGTGCTCCGGCTTTCCATAGGTTTCAACCTGGGAATGGAACAGCCTATGTCAATGAGGATATAGTTGGCCTACGCCTTAATGTGAGTGTGAACTACACAGATTTTTCCATTTGACTGATGAACCGTGTTGCAGATCAATATTCTTCCTGTGAGTTTGCGATGATATCTACGCTGTGGCAATTTATCGAAAAGATGAGTCACTTCAGCTATCCTTTGCGATATCTGCGTCGGCAATCATGATGGCATTGGCTCTATCCATGACAAGAGCGGGTAACATATCCAGCAATAGTCAGGTTGCCATCAAGAGTACAGGTGCATTGCAACTCTTGTGGCTGGGTCATCATTCAGCCTCTGTCAATGAAGTTCTGGAAGATGTGGAGCATCCGACGGAGGCCAACCTACGCCGTGCAGGCATGATTAATATTCGTTTTGCAAAGACGAAGATATCTGACCAAGAAGAGTTGGAGAGTTTTACTGATAGGCCGCCCCTCTCTGATCAAGTTGACTACGGTTGTGATGATGCGATGTGAAACTGGGATTAATGATGTAGGCTATGCTTGGTAACTTGGATAGTTTACTATAGCCGTGGCCTGTAAACTTCTGAGCTTGGGCTTATGTGTTTCGCGAACGATGAAAGAATCGAATAGATTGTAGTCCATGCCATGAATAATTTAATTATGCATCACAAAAGAACTGACCATAAGTGATAAGTGAATGGTTTGTGCAAGAAGCCGAAGGATTTTAACTTCCCTACAATCGAAACGGACTTTAGACTTTCACAGCAAATTCGCAACTCCGCGGCATGTTGTTGATGAGGACGCGTGTTCGCCAACTTTGCTTTGAGACTCAAGAAATCAAAGGCGAACCAAAATACACCAGATTCCTTCCTTGGTTCGGATCTTGAATTTCCACAAAATGAGCTCTAAAGAAGAGAAGTTCATTCACTCTCTAATTGCGGGTGCGACTGCTAGAGCAGTAGAAGCGTGAGTGAGATATTAATGTTCCATTACCAGATGCATTGCTAAGTTAGAGTTTGGTGTACTGATAGTTGCAATATTTCAAGACAATCTACGCAGAGTGGCTGGAGGCGGGCCCAGTAAGGGAAGAGAATTTCACGGAAAAAATTATCGTCTTGTTTAGAATAGGGCGAAGCCCTGGTGAGCAACGTTCTCGTCAATAACGGCTTTGGCCATGAGTATTTTTCTTGTGGGTGAGGAGTACTAGGTGGACGTAGCCAAAAGCTTTCACCACCAAGACCATGTCAAGGGTATAATGAAAATTTGCTTCGGGCTCCGATTATACACATGTGCATGTAGTAAGACAAGCACGCCGCCATCATAATCGCCATCATAATTGGCAAGGTCCCTCACTGATCATCCCCAGTCATCACATCGGTGTGCCTTTTCAGCGCTCGTCATGCTTACATCATCCGGCTTCGACTTCGGCTGCCCCGTCGTTACCTGTCTTGAGATTGTGCCCTCCTGTTTACAGAATGAAGAACTGGTGTAGCTTAGGGGAACTGCGTCATAATAACAGTTGAGAAGATTTCTGGGGATGTGAAAGACCGGTCGAGATCACGAGTTTCTGTTGACAATACGTGGTATGCGAAGGTAACGATCACTAGGACGTTGCAAATGATAAGACTGATCGCAGCCTAAACATCTGTCAGAAGTTGCCGAGGGATGCGAGGAATTGAGGTTACTTACCCTAACATGTGCGAAAATGAGCGTAGTTTCTGTCAGGGGCCTGAAGAGAATTATAGAGAGAGGGATAGTGAGGGCAGTGATTAGAATCGATGTGCCAAATGAGGACAAAACCAATATTTTTCTGCTGCGCGACAGCCCTACATTTTTCCAGAGCTGCAGTGGCGCAGCGACGAGAGAAAAATCCGCAATGACGTCTGCTGTGGGAGTCAATAACTTGAGCACCATACCGTACAGCCATAAAATGACAAAGAGATACTGACTCATCAATTGCGAGAGTGCCACAGGCTTGGACATCTGGCACGCCTGAAATTTGCACACGTTGACCTTCTGAACCAGCAGCGCGACCCACATGCACACAAATGATGCTGCAATGAGACGAGTGGCCCATTTCTGGACCTTGGTGCCTGAATGGTTGGCGATTCTGATGATGCAAAAAATGATACTCGTGCGTGCTGCCCTGGACATTTAAGTCAGGACGGTATATGATGAGTAAGCTGTGATGTGCACCACAAAACACAGGTTAAAGCTACTGCGAGGAACCAGGATGGCACTGATACGAATGTCAGCTAAATCTTGGAGGGAAAAGTCAAATGATATACTAGCAATGTGTTGAGGGGTAGACCCATATGCATGCTAGGCACATAACTGGGGTTAACGGTGGTTGGATCACTGAATAAAGTAGAGTGCAAGGAGAGTTGTACCGTCTGAGATCAGTGAGACTGTTGCCCATGCATCTTCCCACCAGACGCAACGCATCCAACCTCTGTAAACAAGCCTGAAGATGGTACAAACTATGGCAATACCGTGGGATACAACCCCCGCGACTTCCAAGGTATACTAATCAACAGAAGAACACGACATCGTAGTTATTTTCAACTCACCGACCAGTCGAGTGAAGTTAGATTCCATTTA
>JABCPU010000825.1:0-25143 GCA_016800925.1 Suillus spraguei | reverse complement strand
CCGCTGCACGGGCTTTCCGTAGAGTTGTTAGAGCATCGCCGAGTTCTCCAAGGAGACACAAGGCCTCAATCCATTGCAGGATGTGGACAGAGAGAAAGTTCTTTAATGCGGAGACAAGTGTGTCATCGACATTTCCACGAGATAGATGGTGCGCCCAGTTGCGACAAGCATACTGCGTGCTTTCAGGAAGCATGGCATCTCGTTTATGCCAGAAATGACTGTCTTCGATGGCCATAGTGGTGTGGTCCGAGAGATCGCATAGGTTTGCCTTGAGTTTACGTAGAATCATAAAACATTGGAGTGCGAGACTCCTGTGAATCTTTGTAGGCTCGATGTGATGGGTATGACAGCGCCTTGGGTCCGCGAAAAACTCGATTAGTGATGAATGATAAGGTTGACTAGGGATCTTGGGTTGTTTAGGTGAAACGACTAGAATCGATGAAAATTCTTCCAAAGCAAGGTTGAGTCCCTCACTCTAATCCGAAGGGAAGAATTGTAAGAGTTGAGAACGTGAGAGCGGTTGCGCCAGATTGACGATATCGATCAGATGTCTGACCAAACCAATATTGTCCCTGATGATATCCTGGTTCATGTGATCCAGGTCAGCGTAGGCGTCTGCTATAGCACCGGGTGATGTAAGGAACGCGTCCAACCTTGAAGGAGGGTATTTTTTCGGGTGGGCAATATATTTCATTGCTATGGATGCACAGAGAAATGAGTTCCCGACCTTGGCAGTAAGATTATCCATTTGACAAGGAGATGGCCACTCAGGTACGTCTCCAAGACTAAGTTTACGAGAATTGACGACTTGCTGGAGTTCGTGCGCAAGGAAACGGCGAATGTCTGTGCATGTTTCCCCAGCATCATCCTGCAATGAAATCTCTTGAATATCTCCAAACCCTTGCATGGGGACTCCTCCATCGATGCGCAAGCTAGGACGGCTAGCTAGAATGATGTGGACATCGAACGGCTTCTCTCCGAAAACCCTGCATGTACGTATGGCTTCCGCTAGTAAGCGTGCCACCCGTACAGCCTCGAGGGGGGAACAGGATTCGTCCAGTGCATCAATGATGAATGCTACAGGAGGCTTGAATTGGAATCTCCAAAGATGTTTGGTGATGAGACATTGGATCTGATCCTTTCGAGCCTTCAGATCTGATAGCAATGCAGGATCATCGATAACGGTTTTAACAATCTCGCTTTTCACTGCAGGAAACGCAAGTGCTAATTGGTAGGAAAGGGTGGGCACGATATAATCGCACATCGTTGCATCCACACTATTGTGCGAGAAGAAAAAAGTTCCTGCGAGACGTCCCTGTCTCCGTAACTCGTCTGCAATCGTGAACAAGATGGATGTTTTGCCTGAGCCTGGAAAACCGTGCAACCAGACATGCTTTTGGCTCTTCTCATCCACTATCTGCAAGATGCTCTTAAGAACGGTGGTCCGTGTGTTTTCAAGACACGGAGAGATTGCCCGTGGTTCAGCATTGTATATAGCACGGTGCACTGCAGCTTTCACAGACGCTCCCATGCACGATCGTGTGTTTCAATGGCTATTAGATATAGAATCATGATACTCGGTGAGCTAACGGTATATGAGATATTAAGTGCTAGGCTCACCTTCCTGTTGCATGATACGGAATAAGCCTGCTATCCTAGACCTGAAGTTAGATAACGATGGTGCTCATGAGAGAACTCGAATTCATTTTGGTTGATTTCTTCCGGAAGCTGTGCTTGAAGTCGACATGGACATTTACTTCAAAGTTATATCTCCGTTTGAATTTGGGGGCCAGAAAGAGGCGAGTTCAGAGGGACAATGGTTTCAATGTTCACTAGAGGTCTGCGTAGTAGTCTCCAGACTCCGACCTAGTGAGAAACATGTAACTTTGTCACCATAATTAGCTTAGTAAGCAAGTTAAGTCTCTTGATCGCACAGCAACGCTGCAACTCTAATAAACGCTATAGTATTCCACACAATCAACCAACACGAGAGCGACGCAAAACAAAGGTAGCTATTTTGCAACTATCACTGAATTGTATCGCAATTTGTAGCAAAGAGTATCATGGGGAGTTGAGAAAAGATGCGGCACCTTCTTAAATCTAACTATCGGCGTAGAACTAGTTGCAGACCTGAATATTGAATTTGCTTACACTTGCAGGATGCGAAGGTTATACGTGGCACGCACCCCAATTGAGTCTAAAAGACAACTTGTGCCCAACTTCCTCGACTCCGGACCAACATTCAATCATTACTTTTCGGCCCAATGGTTGTTGACGAGCTATCTGCTCATACTTTGTATCTTTTACTTATGACGTGCGTGCTCCTTCTCTAGGATTCCTCCTTTCAGACCCAAACCCACTTTTGTTTCCGTTCAGCCAACCATGATTGTTTCCCACTATTATGCAGAATAGCGAGGACAAGCACTGCACCCCTTCCGGCCAGGCTGGAAATTACCGTCCCCTCAAAACCCTTTGAAATGCTGGCCCAAGGAGAACTTGAAGAAGAGAGTGAGTGGTCTTCGTATGATTTGTCGCTAATGTACAAATCTATTGGCATATAAGCGAGTTAATTACACGCTAGGCGATCAGTCGTCTATTCCTCGTCATTGATTTACCACGAAAGAGCTGGTCTCAAAAATAACCATAGTTCATGCACACGGACAGAAGTTTCCTATCTCCTCGAGCCGCGTTGCAGTGTCAGTCTGTATATACATAGTACCGTCCGACTGGGGTCTAACAGCATCATGGTTGCCGATCTACGAAAATACGACATAAATCAGTTACAGCCGATGTCATGACGGTAGCGGTTCAACAACGACCTTGGCGGTGGGCGTTGCACAGTGACGCGTGATACTAGAATGCGAGAAGTACGGTTAGCTAGCGCTGACAGTTCGGGCGAATCGTGCAGAGCTTTCCGAGACAACTTATACAGTCCAACTGAGCGGTGTAGGTAACAGTGATTCTGATCTGCTAGCATGTGAGACGTGATCAACGATATGGCAGAGAGGAACACGGTTTGGACGGTGGGCACGGCATCCTTGAGAAAGTCACTTCTCTTAAAAAATTACACATGCTCACCGGATACTGTAGAATGTAGCTGGTACTTCTATTTTACGTCTGGTTGTGCGAGTGCCAAGCTGTCCGGATGTCCAAGGGCGGGAAGAAGGATGGGCAGGAAATAGGGTTTTTTGAGACCACTATAAGCACCGTGAGCTTGAAGAGGTACTCCTACGAGATGATGTGCATTCTATTTGCGCTTGCTGCATGCACGTATGATTAGAGACTGCTAAGACTATGACACCCACTGCAAGTCTGAATGAGGAAGACATCAAGTCACCGTATAGAGCTCAGAAAGAGTAAGTATCGTTACTCATGAATGATGACAGGTGATGCTTTAGCACCGAGTGTTTGCGGCTACTGATCCCTTGTCAATTTAATTTTCTGGTATCAGAATAGAAAAGGAGCATGACATCAGCAAGATTTGCCGGAAGGTGAGGCCAAAGGAAGTCGAGGTAAAGTACACGCGCCTGGTTCGCCTATTCAGTCTGTGAGAGCACATCCAGTGATCGTCGTATCGCACCTGACATAATCTCTCAGTACCTCGAAGAGAGCTCCTGCAGGAAGTTCTGATGAGTACGCTTCTTGACACAAAGGGATATATCCTGACGGTATGCTACTGATAGTCCCATCTCTTTATGAACCCCGTCGAACCTATTCCGCGAACACGAAGACAACAGATGGGCGATGTATCTAATTGAGGTCGCCTAAGCGACTTAAGCGATGACTTGCCGAAAAAAGTTCTCGACTTTGGAAAATCCAAACCTAGTACAATTGTTGTCGTGACTTATGAGTGAGTGAATCTGGTAAGAAAAATAGAACGGCTCGCTTGACAAGCGAGCGGATCACCGTGAAGGTTTCTCGCAGAATGCCGTAGTGAGCGACACGCCAATATCGTGGCGACGTCGTGAGTTTGAACAGGCTTCTCGTGAGTGATGTTTCATTGCGCTTCGGTTGACGAGAGTTGATGAGAAAGACACATTAAACTCACGGGCGTTGCACAAAATATCCTAGTCGTAATCCCAGCGAACCCGCACACATGTACACGGTCTTTGTGTCTGGAGATCGCCGAGCGCCTACTGCCGAGTTGCGTGGCATGCATAGCTCTAGTCCGATCGGATACTCAAATGTAGACGGGATCTGCGCTCCTTTTCCGATGACATCCCTCGGGCTCTCCCTCGCCGACCAAAAGCATCTCACACTATTCGTATCCAGAGATGCGGTCTCTCCAAGGCTCTGTTTTTGTTGTCTGGACCAGCAGTAACTCTAACGAAACAAGATGCATAGCATTAGCTCACCACAATAACGAAACATTTCGATGAGTAAACCAAGTGCCCAGATCCCCGGAGCGTATTCAACTGCGAGCCAGTCAACCTCCAAGATCTCCGTACAATATTACGCATCGGCTAAAGTTCGCGTACGTCGAAGACAACACTGTGGGAGGGAAGATCCAAAGAGACGCAAATGGCCGAGAGATGGCCTCTGCCAGCTCGCTTGCTTATTCCGGAGATACCTGCCATGAAGGCACAGCAGTCGCACATTGGTAAAACACAGCATAATAAAGATGAAATCACTGACGAAAGATTGAAACCTGAAATGCGGCTCGAGATTCGTGCCTCGAGTCATTCTGAAAAAATTCCCACCAAGGCCCCATTACGATCACCGCATCGATTAATAGAGGGGCCAACATAGTGGCTGCCCCTCAGAGCAGGTATCGGATTGCTACAACAATCCTGTGTGGAAGGACTAGACTGGAAAC
Organism: Suillus spraguei; assembly: GCA_016800925.1. Classification (NCBI taxonomy): domain Eukaryota; kingdom Fungi; phylum Basidiomycota; class Agaricomycetes; order Boletales; family Suillaceae; genus Suillus; species Suillus spraguei. Next base: position 20,327 of record JABCPU010000825.1, on the reverse strand, counting down.
ATCCTGAAGCACGTTCCTAATAAGGCTCCATTAAGATCATTAGAACGACTTTGCTGTGCGGTCATGGGACCTGGGTGTGACCGTCTCTTAGCAGTTATCATATTCCAACGAAAAGAAACTCTATGTGTGTGAACGGGTGTGAATGAAAGAACGTTATCAGATTAAGCGCCCACACAATGTCAAAATGGTACTTTCCCGAGTAGTAACCTGTAGTAACAGAAGATGTGATATCCCCGTTTGGCTAAGCAACCTTTTAGGCGCGCTCCATTCATACCCACACCCAACGTCATCATCATGATCAGCAGGTGGAAGACGTCAATTCGAAGACAGACTGAAACCATGCTTCAAAGTGGCCAACTTCATCTGTTATAGACCTGTGGCGTCTGTTGGAAACCTATGATTGCACCGCCGCACTTCAAGGACCCTTGAGCTCGTCACGAGAACGAACTAGCCAGATTCAGTGAGGTTGTTCACAGGCACTTGAGTCTGTTTCGCACAGGATCCGGAAATTAAAATACAAGAAAAACAAAGGGGCTTCTTAACTTATCAGATAGAGCATTGAACGCGTTTTGAGTCGGCAAAGAATACCGGCGTTGGGTATAACGCGCAGCCGCAATGACCGCAATGGCGGCAAGCCCCTTAGACTGTCACCATGCCCCCCTTCATAGATGAAATCACTGGCCTTGTGGTAACTTGACAGCATTTGACCAAATGCGTGACGCGTCATGAGGAACAACCAGCCAGTCTGGCCTTGATATCTCAACGAGACAGCAAATCTGCACTGAGACCCCGTGAGCAGCGAGTTTAGCGATGAGCGCTCGAACCCACATGTTGGCAACCCAGCAAAGTGGTGAGAGCCCCGCCCACAATTCTAGGTCGAACGAAGGTTCCTGAAGGAGTACTAGAAGTCGATTTAGGGTTAATGACAGTTACTTATATCATTAACACCATTGACGCCACATCCACATCAATGAAAGTATTGACAAGACGTGTAACTGGGCGGAGGTTCTTGAATGAGGATGCAGTCTTCCATTCGGAGCTGACAATTTTGGACGTGGCATTGAGCAAGAGGTTAATTGTATACGGTGTTCCGTTGTATTGTCAGGGTGAGGGAAAACTCGCGCGCTTACATAATCTGAAGGTTGGTTGCCTTGTTGCACGTTGTTCAAACTCAAGTTGGTACGACGAACACAGTGAGAAGATCATCCAGCAACTGCGATGCCCATCAAGCACCTGGAAAGTACGTTTTATTTTCCGTCGAATGTAGGAGTAGAAGAACTGCAGTTAAAATTGACGCGTAACCTAAAAACGAAACAGACTACCTCTCCGAGCGGAAGCACACGCAATCATTCGCTCTGTCTGTATTATCCGACTCGCGGCTGGGAATTGATGCATCTTACTACCTCAAATTATTGACGGATAACCCACCCTCGCGCGAACCTCTTCTCGCCGCCACGGGTGGCTTGCCTTTGGCGCTAACGACACGTATCGAATCTGATTTGCGTACGCTCGAAAAACTACGAATAAAACCTGTGTTCGTTTTTCCTGGCCTGTTGCCGAGCAAGCGATGGAAGCAATACCAACATCACGTGGAGCACAATGATGCGTGTAGGGACCGGAGGGATGCTTGGGCAAAATACGAGGCTGGCCAGGAAGAATCAGCCGTAAAACTATTCGAGGGCAGAAGTGGGCTCCAGCAATGGGATTTGTGGCGTATGGTCTTGAGGATATTCAGACATAGGAATGTGGAGTTTTTGGTTGCTCCATATGTCGCTTGGGCTCAAGTAGGCTGAAACCATATCTTGCTGGATACTCTGCTGATGCATCCTGAATAGTTGATTTATATGCAGCGACACCCAAAATCAATATTCATGCGATCTTTGGACCAACAGACACCCTACTCTATCCAGGAGTGGATAAATTGATTACTTCGCTAGACCTCACCTCTGCGACGCCATCTTTTTCCTTCGTATCCAAACGGACTATCTTGAATGACTTGGGCCTTAGCGAGGACCAGTTCCTTGATGTTGGCATCCTTGTTGGTTTCGAGCACTCGCCACCATTTCCACCGACCGTGCACGAACAGGCATTGAAGGCCACGGTTGACATGGTCAAATACTACAAGTCTGGCCACGCTGCCGTTTCCGCATTCGCGGAACACCCTGCAGTCAAGAGCATGCAGTATCCCGATCAGTACGCGCGCACGCGTTCAATGATCAAATACTCCCTCATATTCTCATCCGAGGGAAGTGTCACGCCGCTTCCCCTTGCAATCACCACACCAGCACACGGTCCTAATCACCCCCACCATCCGACAGCTGCAGATATCCCTTCAGACCTTCATGAAATCTTCACGCACCGTCTTCCTGACGAAATCTATTTCTATCTTTCACGTGGGCTCTTGGGGCCTCAAGCACTGGTTTGGCTGACCAGTGGTCAAATCGTCGAACCTCCACCGCTTGATAACGGTGAGACAACTGAGTACAAGCGGTTCGTCAAGGAGGTTATCACGGATGGCCAAACAGGACCGCGCGCGACCGCTCTCGCGCTCATTAGCAGCGTTTCCCATCAGTTTTGGAACAATCGGAAAGTTACGGGGAACTTTTGGTTCGAGAGCCCGGCACCTCACGGACAGAAATTTGTGCAACACAACTCACCACAAACTGTACAGCTTGCCGAACGCGTTGCAGGCTGGAACGTTAGCTATGCCATTGTGGAAGAAGAGCTTCGGAGACAGAACGTGAGTTGCCGAAGTCGCTTATCAGTTGAGTCATCTGACAGTCTGGCTCAGTCTTCCACCATCGATTTCGCACTTTGCCTTGGAGCCACAGCAACGGAGAAGCTTGCATCGCGTACCAAGGGAAAGACCAGCGTCCCGAATGGGCAACTGGATAAAAAGGATGAGGTTGTGGCTAATGTGGTATGGCGGTTCCTGGAACTCAGAGGGTAAGCGCGGTCCTGCCAGTTGAACAGACTTGTAACACCGCGCAATGATAGATTCCTGCTCAACTCTCACACTCACTCGCCACTAGCCCGTGCCATGTACACAGCCATTAAACAAGCCCGTTTGAATGACAAATTCCAGGATCCTCTATATCTGTTTCTGGAGCTTGTAAGGGCTGGGGTAATGCACGGGCACTTATGGTCAGGCCGAGCGTTCAGTGGAGGACCAAGTTTCGGGACCGGTGAGCGGACCTCACGTACAATTTTTTTGGATTGATGAATGATTATCTCACGCAGATGATGAGAAATCATGCATGCTGCTGGTCATGAGAGTGCTTAGCATCGTGCCTTTGAACTTCAAGGTGATATTTCCAAATGCGGCGAATGGGACATCAAACTTATATGCTACTTCCTAATTTAGCCACAACCTTGGTCGGCACCATTGTCACGTGAATTACTGGTGTTCAACTCGTTTGTACGTTCGCTAACTCGGGCACTGCGAACGCTACTTGAGGTGACGACATTGAACATGTTACTACGTTCGGACGCACGGCGAGCACGGGAAGATCTTTTGGATATAACTATCTCCCTTCCTTTCCAATCGGAGGTTAACACTGGGTTCGGAGTACTTGCCAAGGTATATCTGGATGCCCTGACCCACCTGAATAATCAAACGCGGGTACTGGACCCTAACGCAGAAGGCGTTAGAGAGTCTAAGGCGATGGCCCTTGAGATATGTGAAGACACGTTTCCGGGAGTTAAGACACCCAAACAAGAAGTGGAACGAGGATTCCGGTTTGGGACATTGTGAGTGACTTTGTTCGATTGTAGAAATCACGGGTTGGGTAACATGTGTTAACAGGCGCTGTGTGCCATGAGGCAACTTCACTCAGAGGGTGCTGTACTTCGCGAGTTGATTGACCAGTTTGAAGCAGCAGAGGCGTGGCTTGCGCCGATGCGGCCATGAGATTATCGATGATGATAACCTGAAAATATTTTTCGTATTTTGTTGTGGTTGTTGAATAGAATATAGCCTATTGTGACAGAGCGATTTATTCGGAAGTAAGGAAGCGATCAATTGCAATGGAATGTACAAAGGCCGTTAGTAAGGGTACGGAGGGAGACGATGGGAAAACGTTGGAACATAGGCATGGGAAGTAGAATGTCTTTAAAAGGAAATTAAGATACTGCTGAGATGATGAAATGATACTCTAGATCTCAGATCTTCAATGATACTTAATCGGGAATAACGCCAAGAATCACTCAAAATAGAAACTGACCATCTCGCTGTTTATCGCCCGATCCCCAGGTTTCTCAACTCTTCTCAGGGCTCTGCTTCGCTTTTTTTTTTTGAACAGCTGCCACAACAAATCTACAATCGAATATGCATGTCCTCGCGTGGCTCCCTTAAATAAGGTCCACCTCCAATCTCAATCTTTACGAGTACTCCACACTCCCCACAAATGCTTGACCAATACTCCAGTCCTATCATGACATCTATCGCTGTCTCTCCTCATATGTTCGATCCCTATAGCGAAAAGGTCAACCCAGGTCATCTCTACGTCCGCGACGCTATCCAGATTATCCAGCTCGTAGAGGCTTCTCCTCCTCCACGTCGTATATCATCAGACATCGAGTCTAGCTTCTCTTCCGGATCTTCATATCCCTCTACATCAGACTCGGAAGATGAAGAGGATTGCTCATCATATTGCTCCTCCTTTGTCACCCCTTCCCAGGACAGAGAACCTGTGGTTCGCACAGATGATACATATGACGTTCGCATGAAACGAATACAGAATTGGAGAGATAATTCAATAAAAGCAATGACCCTCTCATCTCGTACGTTCTCTCCCCTCATTTTTTTTTTGCGCTTTTCACTAAAACATTTATAGAGCCCCGTTCACTCTCACTCAAACGAAAATTGAATCAAAATCAGACTGATGATGATGTGAGTCTTCTTTGCCCCGAGGACTTTGTGTTAAGCTCACGCTCATCAGGTCTCGCACACCCCAAAAAGATCACGTTCGCGAGATCCTCACAGCGTATCCAGATTATTTGGACACTCATGTACTGCATGCGATACCCCCTTCTCATCAAGGCAGAGCCTGCGACAACATGGTCGCACTCCTCATATATCTGAGGCATGCCGGATAGCGGTCGAATACAATTTTGAATGACCGTCTACCTCTCTCCATGATCATGATCCCAGCATTTTCCATCGTTGTACGATAACTCACAATTATTTTTTTTATTCTTCGGTATCGTACACCTGTACTGTGTACCCATCAACGGACGAAGTTGAAGCGATGTTTGTTTCTGTACATTATTGATCACTACAGACCTGACCTGTTAATTATACCATATTAGTTCACTAGTACTAGGGTCGAATAAACAACTCCAATACCCTCCATGTCTCACAATAAACTTTGCATTTGATGCTAAACCTCAGAACCCGACATGACGCGGCAGTAGCAGGCACACAAGCATGGGAAATGGCTGTGCAAGTCTACGAGTCATGATACTATCATAATCTAGTGTTCGCTTTCGGTGCGTCTTCCGCAGCGCTGGAGCGTCACTATCGCTCTTTGGCTACTCCCGCTCCCACGTCGAGGACGGACGGGTTTTGGTCTCTTGGGTGCAACCGTGTCTCCAACTCCGGAGTGCCTGTCTCACAAGCAAATATAGACAGTTTTTCTCTCCAAGATACGGGACCGACGTGGCAGTGGGCCACTTGCTAGCAGACCACACAGTTCAGTACAATGATCGGAAGTCGATGTTAGTACCCGCAGTTTGACGCTCGACCGGTAATCCCACCCGAGTCCGAGTCTTCCTAACTCGTCGAGCTTCCTCGAAGGCATACATGTGCCGTACATATTGAGAACGATGTGCAGCAGTGGTTCCTTCGAAACTTTGTTCACATGCTTCAAAAAAGACCTTCCGTTGCCGACTGAGAGCAGAGTAAGAGCAGAGCTTGGAAGGGTCTCGATAGCATCTCCGCACCTGATGCGAGTACCCACGACGATCAAGGAGATTGGATTTGGAATTTCTCATCCTAAGACGACTGGATAGATGAGTCTCAGGCGCGTAACCCCGCATTCTGCCGCTGTCTCCAACGTACCTCTCGTAGAGTCTGGATCCATGTCCGATCAATTACTTTCCCGTGAAGCAATGGTACCTTGGACTGTCAAACTTGGACATCTACTAGCTGATTAGGATCGTAATAATCCCCGTGCCGCACTGTGAGAATAGTACCCCTCTAGGTGCAGTGCACCGTTGTTGTGAGAATCGTTTTAGCCTACTTGTCGCTCATTTGACCAGCTCATCAAAATGGACACTCCCGGTTTACATGATAGCCGAATATTCCACCAATTAGAACCAAAACGTAAAGGCAGGCCCTGCAGCTGGTAACTTGATCATGATTATCAAGAGAAAAAAAGTCCACACTGGATGGTCCTTTGACAGCAAAAGGCCGTCAATGTGGTGTGTGGGTCACCGTCATGGCTTCTCCCGCGGGTTAGAACTCCTACCTGCCCCAGACAAAGTCACGAGATCTCTCTCAAAAGGTATTCCCATGGCCCTACGTGTTCAACGACACGGCACTTTAGCTTCGCACTCACGTCAAGAACCACACACATTATTCTCCTTTCAGCTCAAGTCCACCCTCGGGTTGCCGTTGTCCCTCGATGGACCGTGCTCCACGGGCGCTTCAAGTCTAAATCAATTCTTGGAAACGACTTCTTTGTTCTCGAGAGAATTTTCAATCAAGAAAACACCCTAGAACGCTATCTTTAGCTCTCTATCTAATAAAAGAACCGCATAGGGCTTGCCAATCTACTTACCCGAGTTCATCGATCCGCTGTTGTCCGGCTCATATCATCACCTTCAACGGCGTTCCATCGTATCATGATCAGCGTGACCGTGCTAAATCGTTTCGCGGATGTACGTATCGGTCCGAACATCGCAGCACTTCAATGCAGGACCGTATTGCGGTGGGAAGTCATGTGAGTTTCTCCTTTGCTTGTACATATGCCTTCTTGGCCTTGCTAATTTTGTTGCAGAAACAAAGCCTTGTCCGAGGCCAATGGTCACCTCAAATTGGCTACCGGCACAAATGGCCGTGCTACTAGATCTGTAGCGTAAAGACACATCAGCATGCCATCATCATCGATGCAGGAACATACGACAGTGGGAACTTGGAGACCTGTGAGCGTCTTGTGTGCTCTCTTAGCTTTGCTAATTTTGTTGATCATGTTACAACAAAGAAAGCTCACTATGGAGCTATCCAAGTTCGTCGTGTGTTCAAAATTTCATACCCGTGGTGTATGTCGTCATCATCAGCGTCATCACCATCATCACCAATAGGGCCGTCAGGTTTTACAATGCGGGACGGGCATCCTGAGCGTGAGTGGACAGCTCATGATATGACGTTCTTCATCCACGGAGATGATGCAATACATGCTTCATGGAACACCACCGCAACGTTACAAACGTAGTGATTGGCACTCGTGTGGATGAGGCGGTATCGATATCAGTGGCTGCAAGCCTCGAGGCTGAGGCTGAGCTTCTTGCGCTTTTGTGTTGCTTTCAAGCGGTGCGCATGCAATGCGCTCGGATGCATCCGCGGCTGTCCGACCTTATTTTCATCTCTTCTCATACCTTGTTCTGTGACTCATAGTGGTGCGGCATGACCACTCTATTCTATGAGATGGTTGCGTGGGCATGTCCATTGTATTGTATTGCAAAGTCAGGAAAACGGGAAGCTCGTGATTTCTCGACGAGACCCCATTTCACGGTCCTGGAGGTCGAGGCTACGTTGCAACGCGGCTTTCTCAAGCAATGCTTCGGCGCCTTGCACTTTCTGGGGTGCCTACTTATTCTTGGGTACGGTACCGCAGGCGAACACTCTAAAGATGTACTAGCTAGTTGGTTCGTGACGCGAATAACGAGGAACATGCGTAAGTAAAAATGGAAGAAGGTAGAGCAACTCCGTCCGTCTATCGCACTCACGCACTCCATCGCAATATCGCATGGGAGCGTTTTGGAGCCTGAGAGCGCCTATACCCTTGTAGAGATTAGGTATATGATACATCGAGGGTGATCGATTGGAGGTCAACGCAGAAACTTTATGTCTATTTGAAGGAGGTCTGGCAAGTCGACGAACCCTTCTAAAGGATGATTCCCTCGGGGTACATTCACCTATCAGAACGCAGCTTGCTTCAGATCGGTGGAGCATATAATATTCCTCGACGGACTCTCCCGCAGGCCAACTTCTGTTTGCATCATTGCGAAGGGTATGAATCTCTGATGGCATTGATAATGATGTGATACATTTAAAGCTTCACGCGGCACGTCGAGCCGAATATCATTTCACACGACGCCTCTGTTGATAATCGTTATTTCATTGCATATAACTGTGGGTGTGAGTGGAAAGCATAAGGCCATAAGCCCTGTATCAAACCTTTCCTGGTATTTAATTTCATACCACCGTGCGCAGTTTCTTGTTATGTGCACATCGCGATCATTCCAATAATTAAACCAAGGGGTACCAAAAAAATTCAGGGTTAGATAGTGGCCTATAGGTGTCCGTACAAGTAGCCTATCGTCGTCCTTGTCTGCAATGTGTCTCTATCTCTGGGGAGGTCCGGAACTTGCTTCCCGATCAGAACCCAATGGTCAGTGTTCGCTCGGGTACAACCTCGGGGAATTGACTCACCCACGGTTTGTCGTATCGTCCTCATCTATGGAGCGCCTGTGAAGGAGGACAAGCCGTTGATCTTCCCGGCGCTTGATATTTCGACGATGGTCGGATCCTATAAGTGGGCTAAATAGTTCGGGTGTCACAGAGAAGTTTAGAACCTAGCATCCATGTGTTATTGTCTCTTGTTCTTCGGAACGCAGTGCCGCTAGTACACTTCCTGCTGTCATGGCTAGTCTGAAGAAGAACGATCAGAAGTGTTCAACAAGAACATTAGGAACCACTCTTATCAACCTGGTATTAATCCATACTTCTAGAACCAGCTCACGCTGATCAAGTTATCACTGGCACCAGGTCCCCGTCATCTGAAAACTTTCCCTTTAAACAGAATGCCATTGCCTCTTTCAGAGGTTCAAGATCGTTCAATATCCTGCCAGCGGTATCAACCAGTGATAATGAAAGTCTGCTGTCTGAAACAGAACCACCACAAGCGGCTTCGAGCGTTTCGGTGATATTGTGACGAGGGTTTTACTTCGCTACAGCATACATGACGTCTTCACGTAGCCTGTCACGGCCTGCCCCATCAGAGAGCGTGTTTATGAGTTTGACTAGGTGCTCCACGTGCTGCTGGCCGCCAACTAGGCTCCTAGAATGTCTTTCAAATGCGTCGTCATTTAGCCAATGTTGTCATTTTATATTAATGAAGGTACTCACTTGGTTCGTGCCAATCACATTGCGCTTAATCGGCACAGTCATAAACTCGCGGCCGGTCGCTTTACGCAGCAGTGACGAGGGAGGATAAGTATGCGATGGGCAATGCAGTGCAAGGCATTCCGCCACAGCTCTCACGCAAGACAAGGCGGCTGGTGACGAGACCAATAGTGAGCGCAGTACACCGGGGACTAGACCAGCGGAGTATGAAGCCTCCATAACGGAGTGTGAAATGAGCGGGGTGCCGAAGTGCGCCGATCTTAAACTTGTCGAGTGCGGTGCACGTACACTACCACAGTGACCATGCCATCATTCAAGTTGACGTTCAACGGAAACAAGCACTTCAGACTGTCAGAAAGCCCGACTTTACCCCTCAGAAATTCCGACATGAAGTCGCCGCCGTCGCGGTTTTTACTGACGAGGCGGCGTTGTACGCGCCTTTTGACGGGAGTATTCATCGTCTGCCTATTTCTGTTCATCCGCGCATGAAGACGATCGTGCCCTCTTGGTCGCAAGAGAAGTCCTATGCGGAACGACACTCGCTCCCGCCATTGTACGAGGAATATCATGATTATGAACGACACCTGCCGCAGCATAATCTTTCATTGCCTTTTCCAGAGGGGCGTGATGCAAAGTTCCTTTGGGCCGCCAACCATGTCACCAGTATGTATTTCGGTCACTTTCATTCAGTCCGGGGCTGATACGTGCCAGGTTCTGGATGGGGAAATGCTATGCAGGAGCTGGTGATGAATGCGGTGCTGGCTCATGCGACTAAACGAGCGTACGTCCGCGTTTCTGCGACCTTGATCCACCCTCAGCGTTCCCCGCTAGTTTCGTGTTTGATAATTTTACATGGGAACGGAACGCTCCTGATTACTCAACGTACAACGGCAAACTTATACCTTCGCGTATACCCTTGTCGGCTATCATCAGTGGTGTGTTACCAATATACATTGTCTCTGCTCGTGCCAATGCCGTTCTCTTGCGCAGGTCCCATAATAGGGTCGTCGTTGCCCCTCAGGGATGTTGCGCCTCGTGCTGTCTCCAAGGAGTACTTCAAAAAAGTCTGCCCGAATCCCACCATGGTCGACAGCTGGGAGGTGAACGAGCATCTTAGGTTGGACCATAACGTGCCTGCTCTGAAAATATTTGAAAAGTGGGTGGAGAAGTTGAATAACATCGACGACCCATGCGTTGAGATAAGAGAGGAATCATTACAATTGTTTGAGATTTGGTGAGTCATCGTGGTTGTGCTGTTGTCAGCTCTCACTGTTCTCAAATTTCCAATAGGCTATTTGGTTCGAAACGGATACTTTCAATGTGGCCTATCCTATCCAGGTCGCCTATCCTCAAAGATTTCTCATGGTCTCCGCTTATTCTTCAGGCATACGTGGATAATGCTCATTTGTTTGCGCCGACCACTTCCTCGTTTCAATTTTTGCCCTCGTTCATGCGTCCTTCCAATCGGCCGCCGACTCCTACGACGCTACACGATATCCATCCTATTGTCAAATCGATTGACATGGATACTATGACCGGGTTGCTGGCTCTTCATATTCGCCGAGGCGACTTTGCGGATCATTGTTCACATCTTGCCAACTGGTCCTCAGATTGGAACGGGTTCAATCAGTTCTCTGCTCTCCCTGATAGGTTCAAAGTCCCTACGGACGGTGGTTGGGGCGTGACCTCGGAGGCAAACACAAACATGTACATGAAAGCGTGTCTCCCGACGATTGAGCAGATTGTGGAGAAAGTGCAGGAGGTACTTGGTGATCAAAAGCGTCTATATGGATCCGCAAAGGAGCTGAAGAGGGTATATGTTATGACGAATGGAGACGTGGAGTGGCTGCAACAGCTCAAGGAGGGTCTTATGCAGGTGAAGAAGTGGGATGGTGTTGCCACCAGCAGGGATTTGAAGTTGAGCTGGGAGGCAAAGCCTGTCGCACAGGCCGTGGACATGCTGATTGGTCAGCATGCTCAAGTGTTAATAGGCAACGGGGTACGTCGCGAGCTGCTTTTCACGACTAAACTAGCCTAACTGGTGGTGCAGTTTTCGAGCCTGACATCTAACATCGTGATGTTACGCAAGTTAGGAAACGTCCTCCAGAAGATACTCGGTTCTGGTGAGGGTGGTTTATTGGAGTACAGCCCTACTATCTTATGGAGCCACTGATGGCATCTCCACCTTTGGGGTCACTTCGCGAATGTCCCGGAGTCAGTCCACAGGGATTATGCTACTCCCACGTCGCTACTGACCCATTTACTGCAGCATGTTTCAAATTTGTATTAGTGCTCAGTTATACCTGTTCTCATATACCCTCGATAATGATATCGATTAATCTGATTTACGGAAACGCAAGCCAGTTTTATGATCGAGATCAGGCACTTTTGGACAGCGGGAAAACGTTTCCTTTATGGATTGTTCTCGCCCTCCGCGTCTCTGTTCTTTTGAAGTCCGGACGGATTCTAGGTACGGCCAGAAGGGGATACATGCAAATTGTATTGGAAGATGACGACGGTAAATATGATCCGGGGATTGGCGGCGTGCCGCTGCTATAGCGTACGATTAACATTTTACACATGTCGGGACACGGAACTGTCACATAGACTTATGCACAGGCACATTTCAACTGTCATTCTAGTAGGCAACCGTCAGGTATCCCTTTGACTTGTGTGCTGGCAGTCTCACCTGCTGGAGACTATCATAATGACCCAAGTACGTCCATGTGACAGGGAATCTAATTAAGTTTTATACATAGATCTGGGGTGTGTTCGGTGCCGATCGGGGAACGCCACTGGGAATCGTTGGCGCGTGAGAGATGCTATGCGGAACTACAGCGATGGCGTCAGGACTTTCTTGCACTCAGGCTATGCCCTGATATATATCAGGGGCGCCGCAAGTCAGTCAGTCGTGTTTAGGGATGGATGTTCACACTGGCGATCTCACAGGGCTGCAGTATTCTCACCAGAGACTCTCTTAGAGAGCCAGCCCTTAGTCCGCTCAAGATCCGCGTGTTTTCTGCCCATGTGCCCGATCCGGAGGGTATCACACCCCGAGGTGTAAATGAAAAGGCCCCCCTGCTGTGTCCCTAGCTCAATCACCTACGATGAATTTTTACAGTTGGAGCGGCTGTGCCGCCACTAATACTGAACTTGTCTAATTTAGTTCCGGAATAGGTGAAGAAGATAGTGACGATTGATCAAAGGATGGATCAAGCTAATGGCATACGAAAGGCTTTACGATTCCAGGACCCTCTCACACTCATCCTTTCTGTTCCCTTGTCTACAAATATTTGGGGTTCGATTCTATGGATACAGTCCTGCCAACGTAACTTGATCTTTTACACGTTCGTCTTCTTGTTGGTCGTCGCTTGTACAAGTATTCCATATCCTACACTAGGCAGCCATCAGGATAGCGAGAGTCGCTCCATATACCGGTATTTCATCACTTATTTGTCTTATCCGGCGATCGTTGGCTTCAACACAGCACGCTAGAGCCCCATGACGCAATAATTATCGGTGCTAGTAATGTGTCAAAGCATTAGAGATTGGTGGGTAGACCGTTTTCCGGATCTCATTGACCCTCGATTCATGTAGCGAAAAATGGATCTTTACCTGACGAAAATAGTCAGTGTTCTTGAACAAATTACAAAGGCAATGCTCCTCCTAGATAGAAGGCACTCGTGTGCTGTGACTACCGTTGCTGACAGTGAGTGATAACAAATATTTCCCAGACGTGGTTATAGATGAACTACTATCAGATGCGGCAGTACGAAAGCTCGTCCCTTGTGTCTTCTTCATCCGGTGCTTCGTTCTTCAGGGCTTTGCCGTCGTGAGTTTGATCCTGGACAAAGTTGTAGAAATCGAAGCTGCAGATCCGTGCGACTAGACTTTCAAAGGAAGATGTATACCGACAATGCTGACACTCACCTTTGGATGATTACTACACAAGTATCGATTCTGATTAATAACCGATGCCGCGAACATTCTTAGGTCGCCCCTGACCCGTAATAAACAACAGGGTCGTGAGAATACGCGAGTGAGGATGACCCCTAAGACGATCGATGATTCAGCCTGCCACTCACTATAAATTCATATGGTTAGGAGCTCGCTTTAATTCGACACTTTTGGTTGTGGCTCCATATCGTACTGCACGAAATATGTCCTCCAGCAAATCCATCGAGATAATTCCACGGAGGAACACCGAACGAGGTCACGCAGACCATGGTTGGCTCAAATCCTTTCATACATTTTCGTTCGCCAAGTATGGACCTTTGACCTTGATCTTCATTGCATGATCATATGGCCACTTTGCAGTTTCAACGACTCGGAACACGAATCGTTTGGTTCTCTCCGTGTTTTGAACGAGGACCGCGTGGCGCCGAGCACTGGTTTCGGCACCCACAGCCATCGAGAATACGAAATCTTTTCATATGTGATCAGTGGTGCGCTCGAGCAGTGAGCGTCTTATTCTTATTAGTTATAGGAGATCATTCGACTGACTTCATCGCGCAGCCAAGATTCTATGGGCAACACTGAAATACTATCTCGCGGTGCCATTCAAATGACCTCCACCGGAACTGGCATCTCCCACTCTGAGAAAGCCCACGGCTCTCAAGAGGTACATTTCTGTCAGATATGGGCATCCCCCCGTCCCGGAGAAGGCAGAGGCAAACCCGCATATTTCACCAGGTAAGACATTTCCGACGATCCTACATATATATATATACCGGTTTGCATTGCAGACATTTCACAGACGAAGAGAAACGAAACCAGTTCAGGCTCATCATCGCGCCTTCTAATTCGTCTGAAGTCTCGCTTGACAGGGAGGCCGCTGGTCCCGCTCCGATTCGCTCGCAGCTTCGCGCATATGCATCGCTCATGGACCCCGGTATATCCTTCGTGCATGCATTTCACCCAAGCCGGAGTCCCGAGCGGCGTAAAGCATACATTCACGTCGTTCAAAAATCCGGATACAATCCCGGTAACGCAAAGGGCGTCAGATTGCGCGTCGGTGCTCAAATAGAAGGGCCGATAATCGAGCTTCGAGAAGGAGATGGTTCGTATCTATTTGTGGGAAAGGATGCGGGACTGAAGGTTGAGAATGCGGGGGAAGGTGCGGTTGAGTTTTTGTTATTTGACATGGGGTGAGAGCACGCTTCGTGGACTTTATCTTGGGTAATTCATCTGTAATTTTACGTCATAGCCATCGATTATGATTTGAAGTTGAAATCATGCACCTGTCTCCCGCAGTCACTCACCTCTGCACATTAGGCTGGAGCTGATCCACATCGCGATTCTGTGAGCAACGGTGTGACCGTTTATGGCTTATCGTGCATACGGAGCTATGCTTCTCGCGGGGATCTCAGACGGGGTGGACGAGAGAGGAAGAACAATATCCCAGTCGATAACTGCGAGCACCAGCATGACCCAGGTTATCAGGACCACCGCAGAATGCAAGTTATAATTGGCTATCTGTGGCAGGACACCTCACGGAGCATGGGGGGGGGAGATAATGATAATCCGTCAGTAACCTCATCATGCCGTGCATATGCAAATTGACGATTAGGCATCAGGATGGGGATTTCGAAATTCGTGCCACTGCGGCCCCCACGTGCGCGCGCCACTCGAGCGCGCGCATCAGACGACCGTCTGGTTCTTGCAGACATTTCATCGACAGAAACGAAAGCAATCGATGCTCACCTTCTGACCCCCTGGCACGTGCGCGAGCTCCACTTGCGCTCCAACGCCTTCTCGTGTCATTATCTTATCTACATAATCGCACAGTGCTGTCGCCCATCATCGGGGGGTATGGATCTTCGAGCCCGTCCACTTTTGGGCCGGGGCGCGCGTTCATGGTTGGTGCAATTCACGACAGGCTTTTCAACCCGACGTCGAGCTTGCAAGCATATGTGAATGCGAGGTTCGAGTCTCGATTTCCTTGACGGATGTCGCTCGACTTTCGGGTGGGACTTTCAGCTTGGAGGTACGTGTCATCGCATTGTTTCGTCTCGCTTAATGATCATGATGTAGAGACTGCATCCTCCCTCTCGTGTGCTGTTATCCACACAGAACTGCTGATTGGCCGTAGTAGGCGCTAGTATCGCAGAACTTGCAAGTGTAAAGCAAGAGACGACAACGAGCCGAGTTCAAATTGCATCTCATGGCTCCCTTAATTCACTCTCACCGTATGCTCATGTGAAGCGTGACTAAGATCATGGGTCTCATTCGTAACGGTTGAGCTGACTACACGCAGTCATGGGATCTTCATTCACCGCAAAGTACTGCAGTTAGCACTTGATCAGGACAAGTTGATATCAAATTAATTTGAAATTGATCAACTAGTTCTCATATCAAACCTAGCTTATCATCTGGTCAGAAGTAGAAAATAACGGAATAGCAGATACGTAAAAACAATGAATAGCCTACCGTGCAATGTGCAAAGTAACAATTGGAGCGGAGCAAGGTCACACAGCGAACCCCTAGCACGTAAGGACAAGACAACAAATAGTAAGGGCCTGGATGTCCTCTTGTGGAATGCAACGCAAGCATGAAGCGCACCTGACCATCATTTTAAATCCGCCCGTTCCAGGTGGAACGCGGCGTTCTCGTCCATCAGATTATCACGTAAAACGTCACCGGTCTAGTCTCACAACGAAACGCAGAAATCTACATAACCTGAGCAAGTCAAGACCTAATGGCGATTCAAACGAGCAAAGAAGACATTACAGTGCAGTTGAGGGACTGGATAAATTATATATCACAGCTGGTTTGAAACGAGCAATTCAAGGGACGACCTTTGAGCCGGATACCATAAGGATTTTGTATGGCTATTCTGAAACGATATGAAGACGTTTTAGTACCACAAATACATGACTGATGAAGATGAGGAAATGCAATGGGAAGAAAAGCTCGGCCATCCAATCATCAACGATATCTTAGTAGTGAAGAACCCCGTATGGTTCGGTAAGGGACGACGTTCTCCATTATCAACGGCATTGATGACCTGATTCAGAATTTGATCAACTGAACCGACGACCTCTTTAAGTCCATCCTCACTTCAATTAGGTTTTTGCACTCTTGCACACCATGCGTTGAACTCGGACTAGCACCGTTGCATTGATTGCGGGCATTCTTGTCGTAAAAAGAGTGCAAAATGTTCAGTGCTACAGGCTGTTGACTGTGTTGATTGCCTTACTGCTTTGTGACGTGCCAATCTCCACCATAGGAATGCTCTCCTTCCGCTTCCTGCGGTGTGCACTACGTGGATTATGGGAGGTAGTAGAGTTTTGGGATGTGAATCAAGCAAGAGGCTGTCACAGGGATCAATAGATCCTGGCTTCGCCCATTTTTACGCGAGCAATTGTGATGCGACGACTGTGTGTGATTATAGGGCGGTGGGTCAGATGCCAAGTGCAGCGGTAATGATAACGACATAAGAATGGAAGAAAACATGGCAGTATAGGTTCCAAGACTGAAAGTCGAGGGCATGGTTCTGTACAGGAACCACGCGTTATAGTAAGAGTTGAGTGGGTTAGAGTGGAGCAGATGAGGAGCTGGTGATGTAGGGATGACGGGTGACGTCGACGAGGCGAAATACGGAGGACGGCGTTGGAACGCACACCAATGTGGGTACTTTTGAAGTGCCTATTTAAACCAAAAAATTGCCGAGATTGTTAGGATATTTGCCTATATCGGCATAGTTCATACAGGCGCAAGACCTTATGAAGTCATGTAGCGCACGCCTACCGAAGTAACCGAACCAGTACGGATCATGTGTCTCTTGCTATCGCCTCAGGATTATGATCACACGTTGCCTGAACACATATACGGTAGTCAAACCACCAGAGTGGAGGACTTTAAACATTCAAATACAGCAAACATGCAATTGAATTTACATACTTAGTGTGAATGTGTGGAGTGAAGTCGACACTCGTCACCGAGATAACGCATCACGGACCAAGGCATGGACCATCGATAAAGATCTACGTCACCACGGATGAACTGATAGTTGAGAAGCAGACTCGGAAGTCGGTGCGACAAAGATGTTGGTGTCTTTGTGGTGAATCGTGAAGGGTGCCAAGGCGCCGAAGCGCTTCCATTGATTATGTAACCGTGGAAAAGTATTACCGAGTACATCTCCCACCCAATTGAAATTGCAGCATATGTCAATATTACAATCGCTTGCGGACGGTTTCTCGGATCTCTTTACAGCATTAATGAAGAGTAAACTAGTATATTCGCGGTCTCATTTGCGGGTGGCCACAATGTTCGAGTATGAGGACTCTCAACAGCGTTGTGTACAGTTGACCATATGGATCTGTAGGTGCGGCGCGTCTAATTCGTTGTCACGGTGGCGTAGGCAGGTCTCAGTGGAAATTATCGGTCCAAATACATTGACGCCTGATTAAATGAGAATGTGATACGAGGCAGACAAGGAACTTGGCCTGTCTGTGGAATCTACACTATAATGAAGCGTGGGTGCAAGTGATTCGCACACGTATCAAATCCTTCTCGACCGACATGGCGAGATGGATGTGTAGGAATCACCGCGCTGCACCCATTCACTTTGAGGTCTAGGCGATGTGTATCATGGCGGAAGACGTTAAAGGCTTATGATAGTGCGACTCTACGCCATTGCTGGAACAAAGTGTGACCGGAGCCTCGAGTGGGTGTGACCTGGAGCAATTGGAAATCACTCCCGCAAGTCTCACACGTTTTCTCCACGTCTCGCACGTTCCAGACTTTGTTTCCTTGAAATTGAGATTTCGAAATCCATTTCCTTCCTACTGTAGAATGCCGTTGAGCGTGGTGATCTCGTCTTTTCCCATGAAATTGAGCTATCATGCGTCGAAAGCTTCATGCGCTTCAAGTCATTAAAATGCGACAGTTTCAATGCACTAGTCTTGCGAAAAGCAATTTCGTTCGACCCACTGAGCTGCTTCCAGTCCTCCTCACATCTCTTTTGCTTCGCGCAAGTTCCTGTATGCACAATAAATGGGACTTCCCATGCAATGTCCCGATGGTGCACATCGAGACGTTCCTTGACTTGAACATTGCGTTCACGCCACCGACCTAACAGTGTGATATTCCTCGTCATAGATATCATTGATGCAAGCTTAAATGAGTTGCTCAAAAGCATGCGCAAGAATTCTTTGTTGGTGCGAGCGAGAGAAGTTGTGTCGGTTCGAGTGAGTTACCGCTGGAGATGGCGAACAGTATAGATATTAGACATGTGCATCTTGGTAAAGATAAATGTCATTAAGCTCCGGTAGTTGAATCATGGCAATATTGCTGGGTATTAAACATCAGGCCAACCATCTGCATGATATCAGCTATCACACTTGGAGTCCATGTTGGAAATCAACTCGTCAAAGTAGTATGTAGTCACTTTTTCACTACCACGGAGTTACCATATTAGGTAACTCACGCATGGACGTCCCCTCTTATTGATCCCTGGTCTGAAGACTGTTTTATTGGTGACGTGAATGTTACTGCCTAATCTCTCGTGCCCTCTTCTACTCAGCGTCTTTTCTAGTACCATATGACCTCTTCTCTAGTACCATACTATGGAGCTCTTATTACCTATATCTTGCTACCTGACTCTGCCCACCTTGTATTGACCCCTGGTCTGAAGATGGTTTTATTGGTGATATGAAATATTACTGTTTGTATCTCGTGCCCTCTTCTACTCAGCGTCTTTCTAGTACCATAGTGTGGAGCTTTTATTGCCTATACCCTGCTACCTGACCAAACTCGTCCTTTTTATGATGTACTCCCTTAGTAATACAGTTGAAATGGTCATAATGCATCAATTCTTGTGGATCCCAACGGTGTTCGACGCCATAATGTTTGCATACCCCAATATGCATTATGAAGTATTGATTTGATAGGGTGGGGCATGCGTACAATGACATAATTTATTGTCGTGCTTCAGTGGTATTGTCTCTTTTGACTATGTATAGAAGCCAGCGAGCAATTGAAAAACACGGAGATGGCTTCAAATGCCATTGATGCGTTTATGCAAGGCAGCCTCATAGTACTGGCCTCAAAATTCATATTCCCGCGTGTCCTAATCAAAACTCAGCTTATGCAATCAGTAAAAGATCTTGAAGCACGCAAAACCGTGTTTTGGTACCTTGCCAACCATCGACGAACTTTTGGACCCGAGTGATAAGGGAGAATTCTCTGCGTTTGAAGGTGGTGACTCATCCATTGCAGATGAGGTCCGTCATGAAATTGCTGTTGCAAATGGTGAAGTTATTGAAGTTGATTCTGATTCTGATGACGACGACGACAATGAAGTGGGCCTGATCAGTCACACGCAACGATGTCCTTGATTTGTGCCAGCAGCTCGATTGAAGTTGCATGTATGCATAATGCAATATAGTGATCCTCAACTTCACAACTTCGCAAGTTTCGCGCTAACCTATGACGCAAAGAACTGGATGATGCCAAACAAACACGTGTAGAAACTATTGCTTTCTGTACACTGGCGGAGGTCACATGTGTCACTGTTATGTGACAAATATCGTCTTGCATATTGCATGACATTTTGGTGGTTCCATCGGTATGCATTATGACCATTTCAACTGTAACAAACCCATTACTACTACTGGCCAGGCTTTAAAAACATTTGAGACTTGGTTGTCTAGTGCACACTGTACAGTATATATGTTAATAACCAGACTTAACTACCGAATACTGCTGCAACATATGCTGAAGATAGCTGAGCAGCGACTCGGAGTGCTAGAGGAGATGTCTCAAACCCTTAGGCAGCCCTAGAGATTTCTCTTCAGCTTCAGCAGCTTCATTACATCGGGAAAGGTGCATCCTGAGTACCCAAAACATCGCAATAGACATGATACTTGTCAAGATGCAAATCATGTATGACTTCACGTATGAAGGTCCCCAACTGAATGGCCAGAAGTACCTGTGACGCCGTCAGTAGCAGTATATAGCACGAGGTCACTGTGAA
>JABCPU010000824.1:0-25152 GCA_016800925.1 Suillus spraguei | reverse complement strand
GATATTCGAACTAAGGTTCTACGGAGATCTACAAGTGGTTTATATACTGTAAGTATCTAAGACGGATAATTAGCAAGTCCGGGACCGAGGGCTATGTACGAAGTGTAATGGAAGTCTATTAGTTAATGCACAGCGGATCAGTAAGCATGAATCGGAAATGAACACAGGAAACGGATCAGTAACACAGGACGGAAATATAAACAGCCGGAGTACCGGAAGCAGGAGGAATGACGAAAGGAGATAGACGCAGATATACACAAGGGAGTTAAGGTGCGAGAAGTGAGTACATTCGGATGGGTGGTCCGGACAGGATCTGTGGACCGGACGGATATGGAAACGATCGGATCTGGTCGGATATGGTCGGATCTGAGATTAGAAGTATGGTATATGACATCATTGCACCACTCACTCAGATGATAACAAAGTTAAAGTCCATGAACCAGATATCTTTGACGGAACCGACTGCATTCTTTGTCCAATGTGTGCTCAACTTCCAGAGCAAACCTAACACTTTCTGCTCTGGATGGGCTAAAGTTGACTTTGCCTAATCCTACCTTAAAGGTATGGCTCTCAAGTGGTTTGAACTGGATCTTCTTTCAGACGGGTATAGCAACTGTCTAGACTGGATGGATGATTACTCCAAGTTTATGCCTTGAGCTCCAAACCAACTTCAGACCTTATGATCCCTCTGGAGATGCGGAAATGCAGTTAGAGCAACTCCACATGCGCAAAGGACAGTGCATCAACAAGTACGTCGTAGAATTCCAGTGCCTTGCCTCCCAAGTCTGCAAATGGGGCAACAGAGCCTTATGACACCAGTTCTACAGTGGATTGACCTACAGTGGTCTGTTGAACAATGTGATGAATAAGAAAATCCTGATAATATAATCAGCCACAAAAGGTCTAAATTCCACATTAGACTTGTAGTTATTTCCATCACCATCACCGCTCACCATACATTTTTTATACCTTAACCTACCTGTCACACATTTTTTACAATGAGATCTGGACTTGAGGCCATCACCATGGAGGCTAACACCACATTCTGTTATGTAGGTGACAGGGTAGAACATTTACTCAGCCAAGCATTGCAGTTGGATGCTGCTGACCCTAAGTACATTCCCATTGTGGTGGACATGGCAAAGGCTCTGGTATGTATTTTTCTGTATTCACACCACCAAATCATTTGCTGACATTAATATAGACTCATGTATTCCTGGTCTATGCCCTATAGACCACATCCATGCCTCCCATGGTCCTCTCTGCTGCAGCAGAGTTGCATGAACATCTGGACTCCTCATTCTGCAAGGTGGTGAGCACACCAGTCTAGACCAACATTCATCCAAAAGATCTCTGCAGCAAGAACAGCCTGCTGTACCCACTCACCAAGGGGTATGGCCACCTGGTGGCTCCAGCTGCATAACCTATTGCAGAATCTTCTAAAGGCAAAGGTAAGGAGAACACTGTCTTAGAAGAGGACACATCTGAGGACTGTGGTCACCAAGTGGAGCCAGGCAAACATCCACGTCCATGCACCATGAGCACCAGGAGCTGTAGCACCACCCCAAAGGCCAAGTGCCAGTGTAGCAAGTCCAAGGCCATGATCACAAGTAATGATGATGACATGGAGTTAGAGACTTTACCAGCAGTACCTGAGCCTGCACCAGCACTAGTTCAGGTAAGTGTTTGATTGCTATTGTTGAGCTTTTCTGACCTTTCATCAATACAATCAGCCCATCAAATTGCTTCCTTTGCCAAGGCCCATCAGAAGTGTTCTCAAGCAGACACCAACAGTTGTGGTAGTGTCAGAATATCAGGTTGGTATGGTACCTGTTACGACCATGCAAAACCGGAGATTAGTAAGAAGTCCTGGTCTTACATGGGGTTGTACCGGAGGGTTGTAAAGTCAAAGGGGCTTGGCCTCAGCTCGTACGCTGTGCCCCTTACCCGAGTATGTGCCCTCAATTTCGGATGAAGTCCAAGGAGAGTTCTGGTGAAGTCTGGATGGAGAGTCCGGACGAACTCTAAGGCAGGATAGCTCGACAGAGCTCTGATGGACTTCCGGATGAGCGCGGGAATGCGCTGGAAACTATTTCCGGAAGGTAGGGAGTAATGGTAACACTACTGGAACAAGCTCCAAGTAGAACGGATGAAGGATGGACCGCTGGACAAAGTCCAGGGCAGGATAGGAGCAGAGCTCCGGAGGGAAATATGATCCATAGATGTCAGAGGATAGGATAGGATGGATCCGAAGGACTAGGGGTCCGAAGGTCCGGAGCTCAGAGGAGGAGCGGAGGAGCGGATGATCGGAGGAGCGGAAGCGGATGATCGGAGGAGCGGATGATCGGAGGAGCGGATGATCGGAGGAGCGGATGATCGGAGGAGCGGATGATCGGAGGAGGGGGAGCGGGGAGCGGGAGGAGCGGGCATGATCGGAGGGAGCGGGAGAGGAGCGGGAAGGAGCGGGAGCGAGGAGAGGCAGGAGCAGAGGAGCGAAGAAAGGAGCGGAGGACGGAGGAGACGGAGGAGAGGAGCAGGAAGGAGCAGGAGGAGCAGGAGGGAGCAGAGGAGCAGAGGAGCAGAGGAGCAGAGGAGCAGGAGGAGCAGAGGAGCAGAGGAGCAGAGGAGCAGAGGAGCGGAGGAGCGGAGGAGCGGATGAGCATAGCTCTGTGGATCTCAGAGGGAGTGTTGGCTACTAGAGAGGAGTAGGTCCGGATATGGTGTAGAGATAGTGTAGACTACTCCGGACAAGGTCCGGAATAGAAACAGACAGTATAAGACTACCAAAGGTAGAGTCGGAGGTGAAACAGGTGATAGACAGAGATGGACGAAGTCCGAAAAGATTATAGGACATAGGATCAAAGCTCCGGCCTAGGGAGTGATCCCATAGGCCTGAGTTGGAAGCTTACAAGGGCGGGAGCCCAAGTGCAAGAACGGAGATGGAGTTATATAGACATGATAACAGGATACAGAGTAATCAAAGGAATATACAGAAGTAGGAACAATGAATCAGACTGAGGTCTGCAGGAGTTGTACTACAAGTTTATATACTGTAGGTAGCATGCCGGAAGGCAAGTAAGGATAGTCCGAGGCTATGTTTGAGGCATTGCGGAACACAAGGCTATGAACTCGGAAATAAGACTTGTATGAAATATCTTATCAAGACGGAAGTCAAGGTAACCGAAAGCCAGAGGTGCAGAGATAACCGAAAGCCGGACACAGGTATTAACCTAAAAGGAGTAACGCGCAGGTGCGCAGGAATAGTTTTGGATATGAGCATGGATCGGATATGGACACGGATCGGATATGGACATGGATCGGATATGAACACGGATTGGATATGGACATGGATCGGATATGGACACGGATTGGATATGGACATGGATCGGATGAGTGAATCAGGTTGGATGGATGGACTGAGTCGGATATGGATATGGATTAGATATGGATGGATGTTGATTGGGTGTCCAGATGTCCATGGATCAGACCTGAATGTACGGTATATGACAGTACCAAACCCTGTCCCTAAGACAGGACCCACCTATCTTGAGATAGATAAGCTAGATGAGGAAGAGCTGATAAACATTGGTCCTGTACCCAAGATGAGGGCACCTTATGTTAAGATCCCAGTGAGTTTATTTTTCCAATATTGTCCCCTCCGTCTGACATTTTCCAGCCTGCTTCAAGGGCTAACACCCAGGTCACTGGTCCAACCAGTGGACTTGAAGAGGATGAGTATGCTCACCTCACCTCACCGGTTTGGTCTCCTGCCCACAGCAGCTGTGTACAGTGGGGTGGGATCTGCTTTGCTGCCAAGGCTATAACACCAGCCATGACCTGCTTGCGGTGTGTGTACGCTGCCACTGTACCAAACACAAGTGTAGTGGCAAGGAGTCTGCCACTCCTACCAAAAGCAGGAAGCCTGGGCCTGCCATCAATCACACACAGTCCAAATCATGCTGCCAGTCATCTAAGATGCATGCTATCATTATCACAGACGGTTAGTCCCTTTTTCTATAGCTTGATCTTACTCTAACACATTAATTTTTACAGATGAAGCTGCTGAATGTCCTTCCCTAGTGCTGTCACCACTGCCCCTGCCAATGTCACCACCACCCCCACCACCCCTGCCATAGCCACTCCAGCCAGCATCTCCATCACTGCCCCTACCATTGCTGCAAGTACTGCCTCTTCCCCTGCCACTGCCCCCAGCATCAGCACTACTGCTAACACCACTGCTACTGTTACTGCCACATCACCACTCCTGTGCCCATGCCAGACAGCCAAAATGTTCTTGCACTTAAGGAGGATGTGGCAGTGCTGCAAACCATGGTGGCCTCTCTGTTGGAAAGGGTGAAAACCAGTGAGCAGCTGCTCCAGGAGGCCAACTGGCAACTTTCCAAGCAGGAGGCCAGTGGCAAGCTGCTCGCCAACCAGGTGATAATACTGCAGCAGGAGTTGCATCCTCCTGTTGAGTCCTCAGCAACAGAGATCCTTCCTATTCTCATGAGAACCAGCAAAAATGGACAGGTGGAATATTCAACTGCCTTGCCACCCAGCAGGACCATGTCAGTGACCACTAATACTGACATGGTTGTAGAGGCTCCAGCTGCTGATGCCACAGCAGATGCTGCACAAGAGATGCTGGCCACTGCTGCCACCAATGTTGAAGGAGACTCACAAGGTGAGTTGCCACTGCCTAAAGACCAGTTAGCATCAATTGCATCTACTGCGCATGAATGATTGTTGGTAGCATCATGGACTTTGTGTACTAGTAGATATGTGGATAGTCACCTATGCCAGTTGAACTATGTAG
The DNA here is from genome assembly GCA_016800925.1 of Suillus spraguei. NCBI lineage: Eukaryota > Fungi > Basidiomycota > Agaricomycetes > Boletales > Suillaceae > Suillus > Suillus spraguei. Next base: position 20,336 of record JABCPU010000824.1, on the reverse strand, counting down.
ATATACAGCTATATATAAAAATACAGTTTTTCAACAATCAACTTGAATTGGTGGAACAACATATCAATTACCACACTGGGTATTGTATGATTGTGCCAATATTGACCTAGTGAAGTTGTGTACCATACTGCACTGGGTGGTTCATCAGAGAATGTGCCCCTTGTCTGTAGTGCAGTTGACTATCACACCAGCATAGAATACAGCAAGGCAGTTCATAACATGTATTGTATTCTGACTGCCGGTGCAGTATGGCAATGAACTTTGCCAGGGCATAACATTGGTACAATAATGCACTTGCGCTGGTATTATAACCCTGTAAAGTTTACTGTGCTGGCATTGTTCATCAGAGGATGTGCCACCTTTCCTCAGCAGAGATGGTCATGTATGCAGCCTGTTGGTGGCAGAATGGAATAAATGCAGCTACCCATGTAGATGTAGAGCTGTTTACAAATACACCATTTAGATACTGGGTTTTGAGGACACATGGTTTGTGGCCTGTCAGCGGTGGAATTGATGTGGTCTGAACAAACTGTAGATATGCGCTGGCATGATCAGCATTACATTTGCTGGGGAAGGATATGCAACATTGACATGATCATCGGTGCCATGCAGATGGTCAGTGCTGAATTCTGGCCTTAGAATACCATGGAGAATCATCTCCAGTGTAAAGATACAATCTAACCTGAGCTGTAGTAACCTACAGCCTAAGTTAGTATGTGGTCTTGTGCTCTGCCTAGTCTGCTTCTCTTGCAAGCAAGAATGTTCAACCCTAAAGGGGAATGCCTGTTAGTATAGTCAAGCTAGTGCCAAACCTAAGGTGCAAGGGTAGTGCTGCAGTCAGTGATGATGCCACCGGTTGTAGTGTGGTCAATAGTGGTGATGGTGGTGACAATAACAATGCCAGCAAGTGGTGATAGTCAGCAATGATGAGTGGTAGAGTCGCCAGTAGCGGTTCAGTGCAAGGGATGAAGAAGAAACAATAAAGTCAACTGCAGTACTTTTAGCAGTAAAGTAGTGGTTGGTCAGAAGTCAAGTCAAATAGGGGTCAATTTCATGATGGCAGTGATAAAAGAGCGGTAGTGATGTAAAGATACAACCTAACCTGGGCTGTAGATAAACTACCTCCTAAGTTAGTATGTGAGTCTTGTGCTCCGTCTAGTCTGCTTCACTTGTGAAAACAAGAATGTTTGACCCTAAAGGGGGATGCCTATTAGTATGGTCAAGTTCAAGCCAAACTTATGTGTGAATGAAGCGTCGTGGTCAGCAGTAAGTTGCCACGGTCAGCAATGATGCCGCCGGAACTAGCGTTGTATGTAGCAGTGCTACCATGGTCAAGATATACTCAGTAACAGTTGCATTGAGCAAGTGATGTCGAGCGGTGATATCAGCAGTAGCGGTAAGGTTGCAAGTGGTGCAAAGAAACAGTAAAGAAGGCCGCGGTACTTTCAGCGGTAAAGTAGTGGTGCATGAGAAGTTCAGTCAAAATAACAATCAAAAGTCCAGTGGTATGCCAGCAGTAATGGAGAATGAGTGTGATTGATTAACGAGCGATAAGGAACTTTAAAGACTATTTCTACTACTGGGTGGATCCAGAGCTAGACAATAATCCTGACCTATAGTACATGCAATGGTGTAAAATCAGGTGCTGTATCGTGTGGGGTACGCAGTGCTTATATCCTAAATCATATGTACTCGGAATACTCTAGGTGAGATCAGTAGCGCTCAAGTGTAGTAACCGCTGTATGTAAACATAGCGCAAGGCGCTGCAGCACAAGGCAACATGTAATAAGACTTGCTGTGGAATCAGTGATAATGAACATAAAACAATCGACACACCAAATGGAGCTATGCGGATGTGGCAAGGACATGGAAGGACATCAGTACGTGGAACGAGGTGTGGCAGTCAGTATGGTGTGCAGTAAGCGTGTGATACCGCCAGTAATGCTAAAGGGGTAAGACGGCCATGGACAAGTGGTAACTCCTATAGATGTGAGACGAGTGTCAAAAGATAGGGTTTTAAGCCCAGCGCCAATATGTTCATTACAGCGATAAAAGAGCGGTAGTGATAACAAAAGACTACTTCCACTACTGGATGGTTCCAGAGCTAGATAGTAAGCCTAACCAAAAAGTAGATACTAAATGGTGACCAAAAGTAGGCACTAGAAGGTAAAGAATATGTGCAGGCTGTCAAGTCTTTGTATCCGATGTAGTTAGCTATTTTTATAGTTGGTATTCTTCAGTTCAAACCTGTTGTATATACATCCTATAGCAATGTTAAGGTCGTACTCAAAGGGTAATGGATCCAAAGGGCTTTAGCCTCAGCTCCTACACTGTGCCCCTTTCCTGAGTATTGCCCTGTATTTCAGAGGCGAGGGGTTATGTCCAAAGTATCTGAAGGTAGACATGTATCAGATCTGGACATCTGAAGGTATCAGATATTGTATGTCTGAAGGATATCTGGAATGTAGGTATGGAACAAGAGAGGGCTAGTTTCGGACAGAGTCCTAACTAGAAACTAACAGATATAGACTATAGGAAGTAATCCTAAGTCTCGGAGGTTGACTAGAGTTGAAAGGAACTCAAGTCCGGAAGAACAGAATGCGCAAAACTAAGATGATATTTGAACTAAGGTTCTACGGAGGTTTACAAGTGGAATATATACTGTAGGTAACTGGTATGGATAATCAATGAGTCCTGGACCGAGGGCTATGTACAAAGTATAATGGAAGTCTATTAGTAAAAGCACAGTGGATCAGTAAGCACAAGTCAGAAATGAAACATAGGTAACAGATCAATAAGCAGGATGGAAATATACATAGCCAAAATACCGGAGACAGGAGAATTACTGAAAGGAGATAGACACAGATGTCCACAGTGGAGTTAGAGTGCGAGAAGTAGGAAGTTTTGGATGAGTGGTCCAGATAGGATCTGTGGACCGGAGAAGCAGGATCAATCAGATATGATCAGATCTGATTGGATCTGAGATTGGATGTATGGTATATGACAAGCAACCTGATATACCTGCTATCCTCTCTTCTCTTGTAAGTTTGAGTCCTAGTCTCTGCCCCTGCCTTGATTGGTTAAAGGGGTTGTGACATCTACCAGCTGGTGCTCATATGTAGCTGTCTATTGAAGCCCTAAGTAGCATGGGCTGACTCTAGCCTGGCTAAAGGGTGCAGACAACAGGCAACTCCTTCCCAAAGGGCCTAATCATGGGCTTGTAGCTTTAATAGCATTATGCATACACATCTGCTATTTTTGACCCCATATACTGCTCAGGCCTGGTAATCACCAATCAGTTATAATATACAATCACAGAAGTGATGGATATTCATAGAGGTACATTTGCACCTGATGAAATATCAATATTTTCCTACTCTTGTTCTACCCATGGGAAGCTACACTTGTTGTAAGTAAATCAGATAGTCCAGTCTCTCCAGTACTGGCCAGGCAATCAATAGAAGACATGTATGCATCACTGTCCATATTATCCTCTCTTTTGTCCACTCATACATCCCAGGAAGTTACCTTACATCCATTCCAGTGCAACATTTAGCATGTCTGCATGGGTTTCAATCATGATACAAGTAGCTAAATACTAACCCTGCTGCCAAACATCCAGCAATCCGCAACAATTGATAAATAGTTGATCACCGGACTGGATGTCCACCCATGATTTTGTCCAGAGTCTTCGTCCTCAGTGGTGTGTCTGCAAACAAGGCACGCACAAGTTTCACCAACTCATCCACCTCAAAGTCCACCAAAGCTCCTTCTTCGAAAAGATATGTGAGATCAGCCATGGAAGCCTCCTGGAAAAGAAGCGCGATGAGATATTGATCGAATAACTTGACTCCGAATAGATATACCAGAAGCTCAGACAGATATGAAAATTTTAACCACGACGGAACGTATGACACCACGAAAGATGACTATGCATTAATGAGTTAATTATCTTGAAGGAGCGCAGTAAATGTACCTCGCTGAAGTCTTCAACGAAGAGCCCTTCAAGAGCAGCCAATATTCTGCACAACTCGCTCAGTTTGTGCGACTCCACTTCAGGGATATCCGGAATTGCGAGTATGTTCTCAAGGATCCGCTGCAATGAAACTTCGACCATTGCTCCCACAGCAGTGTAATACTTGCTCTTAGGGAGGACGGGCTACGGTAAGCACTATCAGCTGTTTTCAATATCGCTAGATACGCCTCATTCACACCTTCCACGCGTTCGCAGCGCTTCGGATCTCGCGGACGACATGGGAAATGGCCATCTCACAGTCATCATATCGATCCTGGTCTGACGTGTCTGTGAAGCCCTTCGCACTTGCTAGAATTTCACCCAAGGCCGTCCGTTGTTTGTCCTGTTCCAATACATGCGTGACTAATTCAATACCAGCAATGGTAGAGTCGAGAACTCACAATGCCATCTTGATACCGACTATCGGCTAACACCTGTAAGACACCCTTGCATTCCTCTAACTTGTCTTTCACAGCAAGCATCCCTCGCTCGTGTGTAACCAAGCGACCAATCTCTTCTGCAAGCCAGCAACAGTTATTGGAGAACTTCATGACATCACCAGGGCGAATGAGTCGCGCTGCAGCGACGACAGGATACAATGCACGATACAAATCTAATACCAGTGCTCCTGACTGCATGATGAGTGTCCCAGGTGTCGTTGTAGATGTTGGTGAGGTGAGAAAGATACCAGATGATAATAGTCCTTGTCCTTCGTGCAACGCGTCCTCGACCGTACGAACGATTGACTTTGCAAGAGTGGATACCAAATATGGCTCAGTTATGGGCCCTGACTTGGAAGGATGAGAGGTACTGCTCGTGGGGCGAGAGAACTCTTGTGTCGGAGGTACAGAATTCGCAGACGGGCGTTGTGATGACACCACAGCAGGAGTAATCTCCGATAGGGCAGGTTCTTCACCCCATGGGTCATCCCATGTGTCTTCTGCTTCCGCTAGTTCCTCGGGTGCGGGTTCTTCATCATTCCAGCCCCATGCATCCCCTGGGTCTTCCTCGGCTACTTCCACAGGTTCAGCTTGTTGAGTTTCCTTTTCCTCCTCCAGATCATGGGCATAGAATGTTGGTTCGGAAGAAGATATGCCTTGAATGATAAGTTTGCGAGCAGAATCAAGAATGTGTGACCGTCGTTGTCGCTCATAATGAGTGCAGATATTGTTGACCCAAGTTTTGATTTCGTTCTCGCTAGAGGAATCGAGCATCCCGATGATGTATTGGTCTTCTAAGTCCACTGCCTTGTTTGCAATTTGTAAAAAAGCAGGTAGTGCTTCGAGCTGTAAAGGCAGACCAGGAATGAGCAAACGGGCCAAGACTGCAGTGGATATAGGTTTGCTAAGACTTCGTGGGAAACTGTGTTTGTGCGTCGATGGGAGGGCGGGAAATAATTGTTTGTGTAAGAAGTCGAGAGTCATGGATACGTTGGCAAGTGGAGAACCTGTATCAGTGGGATTTGGTGGTGAAGGTAATCGGCCAAGGACGTGCACCAAAGTGCCAGACGCGTCCTTCACAGTGCTGACCGTAAGTGACATTGGCTGATCAAACGAACACTCGATGTAATGCGTCAGAATATCCCTCCTCAGAGTGGAAAGATGGGATGCCAGTGATGCAGAGCTGATCGATGAGAGGATAGACGAAAGGGGTAAGGGCTTCAGTGACCGAGGCACTGGAAAACTATTTGAGATACCCCCTACCATAATGCTTTGTCACTCACCAAGCACAAATGATTTGATGCTAACTTCAGATGTGTTCACAACAATACTCTTGGTGTAAGCATCGCTGAGCAGTTCCTCCACACGATTGCTAAGCACACGCAGCCGAGCCTACAAGCAAGCAAGTTGAGACAGAAAAAAAGGATACGACTTTCTTACCCGCATTTGAGACACTGCTGATGCGTCTTTCAGTGGTTCGGGGACGGAAATCAGCAAGGAACTCAAAGCATGACACGCGACCACAGCCTGAGGCAGATCACCCGCGTCGACGAGTTCCTGCAGCGCACCGAGCTGCACTTTACATTCAGAAAGGTGCGAAAGGGAATCACTCAGAACATCCGTATCCAAGGATTCTTGGGCAAGTAATTGGTGAGCTTCCAAAGCCTCAAGCAAAACCGGAACTAGACCGGACTAGTGACGTGTTAGTGAGGGGTCTTATAACGCATAGCAGTGCAAATACACGCCTTAGAGTCCGAAAGTGTAATACTCAAGGCTTGGACATGTCCAGAAAGTGTATCCAGTCGTTCTTTGAGAGACTTTGCAGAAGACAGCTGTCTTTGGAAGCTAGAAGAGTCTGCACATATTCTGTCGCAAATTTTTGTCTGCTCCAAATCATTAATCCACAGAGAACTCTATCAATTACAGGAGAATACCTTGGTCAATCGAATGGATTCGTCAAGCTCAGCCCTACACGAGGATGCAAAAGATGAATCCAGGGACTGTAATGTTACAGAATCTAACTTAGAAAGAATGTTCGATGAGACATCAAGCTGCCGCGGAAGATGATCAGGGAGAGGAAAAGGCATACGTCCAACCGAGGTCAAAATCAGGACAGCAAGTCTACACTAATTAATTGGGATATTGAACGCTCCCTCCACGACTAGCTACTGAGTCAGGTGATCAAAATTTACCACGTGATTTGTCGCGGTCCGACTCATTGAGTCAGTCAACCGCAAAATACTTCAAACCCAACAATCAGTTTCACAGTCATAATATAACAATATTGATATTCAATTTGCATTGGATTCAACGTATGAGAAACTGAAGTTTCAGGATGTTTATACATTAAATCTGCTCGGAGAAATGGTGACCTTCACTAGCCTTCACTCGACCGTCATTCATCCCTATCTTGGATTTCATCCGGCAATTGTGACCCTAGCCACCTCAATACACCTGCCAGCATAATCAAGACGACATATACTGCATTCCCGTTGAGAATATTGTGTTCCTTTGAGAATGCAAAGAGCGAAGTTGCAAATGCAGGTCCAATAACACGAGCCATAGACGCGGATGTTTGACCAAGACCATTGACAGCGCCAAGGACATTCTTTGTAGGGGCAGAGGCCGTGACAAACATGAATACAGTCCCTATAATCAAGGAGGCTTAGTTTCAATGACAGGACGGGTTTCGTCGTGGCACGCACCGAATGCCATATCCCATACGACCATTAGCACCAGTTGGCTTATTAACGCAAATGCGATCGTGTAATCAACCATCCCCCTTGTGTGTATAAGCCACGACATGACCGGAAACATGAGCACAGCTGGAATGAAGCACGACACGGACACAGTGAAGAGGCGCTTTGGACCGATCCAATCGACAATTTTAGCAAGGAACAATGCCTGGAAGACACCATCTGCCATTGCAAAGATCGCCATGCACAAGCCAATACGAGAAGGAGTGAGACCGAGGCCGCCAAGATAGGTAGGTGTAGAAAAGAACAGCGGCAAAAGAGCCATGATAGCAATATCAAGCAAGGCAAGCATGGCGTAGTTTGCAATTGGAATCACAATGGTAGGTATGAGCAGAGACCGCACGGGCATGGTAGATGTTCGTGAAAGACCTTCTCCATTATCACTGTCGGCACCTAGAGTTGCTGTCAACTTCGGTCGACGCTTGGTCGATAATGTCTGCAGATCGTGAGTAACGTTATGTGATGACTCAGATGGGATATAAAACTTACTTCGTCTAAGAAAAATAACAGGACGAAAAATCCTAGGACAAGCCCACAAGCAGACACTGCACAAGGTAAAAAATATGGGTATTTGTTCCAAAATGGATGAGCAAATAATCTGGGCCAGTTATCTTGTGGACGCGCAAGCGTCCCGCCTATCAAAGGACTGGTATGCAGATTTGATTGTGGTGATTCAGATACTAGTCCATAATTGTACTTACCCAATAAAGCCCCCGATGCACCACATTATTGGAACCAAGGCAAATCCCTGAGCCATATTTGTAGAGTCCGTCAATTCGCCCACCATAGTCTTCATTACTGAAACATTGCCGTTCAGTACACCGCACATGCAGCGACTAGAAAACAAAGTAAGGATTTATTTCATCTCTTCAGCTGAAGCCATACCTAATTACGAGGCCCCAGAACGTCGTCGAGAGACCGAAACATAGCATCGAGATGCAAGTTCCCGATAGTCCCACCAGTAACACTGGCTTACGTCCAATACGGTCGGACAACCGACTCCATCTCAGCACTGTCAATGTCTGTGCGACGAAAAACAGAGATTCCTGTCGATCGTATCCGATAGTATGAGGAAATCATTGTTCTTGTAACTCATAATCTCGGTACCTACAATGATTCCAGCATAATATCCCACGGCCGCATCGTCACCTCCAGTGATGTCAAGTTCTCTGATAAGCTGAGAATAAAAAATGAAGAAAAGATGCAAAACTCATTGTGAAATCATCGCACCTGATTGATGTACGGAAATATGGACATTGAAGCGACAGGTTCAACAAGTTGCAATACCATAAGTATGCCTATCTGAAGTTTTGGAAGAGGCGTCTTAGGCTTTTTTGAGGCCCCTGCTGTGACCAGAGGTGTGGTCTCGTTTATTATACGAGGAGAATTTGAGGTGTCCATTCTACTCAGCCTTGCGAGTCCAACTTGAGAGGAGGTGGAGCGAAGGGTATTTATGGCATGCCGTGATCAGCTATGACTGATCATGCATCCCAGTCAAAACCCACAACACGCACATACACAAACATACAGTGACTGTATGCGTACGTATGCATTAGCCCATCTCATCAGTGAATTCATGAGTCCTTGATTTTGTGGCTTTGACAATTAAAGAATGATACTATGCCTCACGGTGGAATCGTCACCCCCGAAAGTCGTCACGACCTAAATATCTCACTCAATTCTTACCTCTACACACAATTCAGAACTTGAGTCGATGTTTCTATCATGCACCTTTCATTGCGAGGTTGAACGATCAATTTTTATTAAGAAACGGTGAAGTTCATTGAAAGCCGTCAAAGTCACGCTGGTGACAGCCAGCCGAGCGCTGCCGTGGCGGAGTTCTAAAAAATACTACCACTGGCTGTTGACTGGCTGTGACGACTTTTCAGTGAGCTGACACATTCAGGCATGGTTCGCCCAAAAGGCAAATCACGAGAGTCGCGTGATCCCACTTATGAGCAGCGGATCCAGACTGCCATCCAGGGGATTACAACCAAGGTCTACAAGACCATCAAAGAAGCCGCATTGGCCAATAATGTAAGCTAGTATTTTGCCCTCTCCGAGTCACTGTTTTAATAACTCTCATGATTTTATCAAACTAGATACCTCGCACAACTTTGGGTGAACGGTACTCAGGGGAACATAAACCACGTCGCGAGGCACATGTAGGTCAGCAGATCCTCACGCCTGCACAAGAGCAGACCATTCTCGACTGGTGCAACCTTAATTCATCAATGGCCAAGCCTCTTCACCCAAAGCAGTTACGTGCTCAGGTTTTTGATCTCACTGGTCATTATCCAGGACACAACTGGCACTATGGCTTTCTACGCCGGCACCCTGCTCTTTGTATGTCAAAACCACGTGGGCTAGATCCCAAGCGCAGCCAGAACTTCAACAAGGCTACGATTGGGGAGTTCTTTGACATGCGGAAGCAGCTCGAGGTCAAATATAAGGGCATTCCGCCAGAGCATCATTGGAATATGGATGAAAAGGGTAATCAGATGGGGGTGGAAGGAAGAATGATGGAAGCAAGTTCATCTTTGCTAGAGAGGATTGTGAATCGGTACCGGACGCACAGTGATAACCTAGAGCTTGTAACAATTATCGAGTGCATTTCTGCTGCAGGAGTTAGAATGCCACCCTGGTTTGTTCTTACTGATGGGCCACCTCCGGACCTACGAGATCTCAAAGATCAAGTTGGAGGGTGAGTGAACATGATCATCTGATTACTGTGGTCTTATCTAGTGAACTTAATGAAACAGCTTCTCGACATCACCATCAGGATGGACAGATCGTGAGATTGCCGAAAAGTGGTTCTCAGAACTCTTTGTTCCTTTCGCAGAGAAACACCGTGTCGATCCAGAAAAACCCATTGTTCTTACCTATGATGGGCATGACTCACATGAAACGGACAAGATGAAGAGGGCCGCATATAAGCATGGTGTCATCTGTCATGCATTCCCTTCGAAGGTGACCCATAAAATGCAGCCACTTGATGTGGGCGTATTTTCATCTGTGCAACGTGCCTGGTCCAAGCACTGTGATAAATGTCTCGCTGAGGGCATCGAAATCGATCGTTACAATTTCATTCATGAATATATGTCCACCCAGAATGCCATCACTCCCGAGCTCATCAAAAACGCGTTCAAAAAGACTGGATTGTACCCCCTTGACCCTTCAGTTTTCACGGAGCGAGATTTGCACCAAGCATGGCGTCATCATCCAAAGCCCACATGCCACCATCTTATCCTACCGAAGTTCCATCCTCACCGTTTTCCTTCACAAGTGACACGGAAATGGATGTTGATGAAGATTATATCCCCGGCAATGACTCGGAGGACTCGGAAGATGGAAACGGCAGTGACATTGAGCTGGAATCTGATGGTGAGAGCATAGACATAGACGAACAGGAGACCGATGAAGAAAATACCGCTGACGTGACCACAACTGATGATCCGGAGCTAGCAGCTGCACCCGTCTCAATACAATCTTCTCCCCAGCCACTGGCATCCTCCTCAACAACGCACAGCAACGAATCTGCTACTCATGTCACCCGGTCTTCCTCACCATTATCAGAACCTCTCCCAGTCCCTTTCCTGCCCCCTTACAGCCATGCCATGTCTTTATCCAAGGATGCACTGTGGAACCAACTTCAGCGGATGTATCACGACAATAAAAACTCCTTGAAATCATCCGAATGCTTACCGCGCAGCTCCAATCTGCGAACGCACATTGTACGCTTGGGCAGCGAGCATTATCCGAGTCAAACACACAGCTGGCCAATCAGAAGAAGAAACGGACGAGGAAATCCGTCAAATTACGATCGCGCTTCGTCACACTGCCCGAACTCGAGGAAGATTTTAATAAACATGAAGCAGAACAACGCGAGAAGGAGAAAGCCGAAGCCGAGAAGCAAGCCAAGAAAAAGGCTGATGACAGCGCTCGACTTACTCGAATCGAGCACGACATCACAACGAAAACCTTTGATGCCTTATCTTCTTATCGACTCAAGGATGATTTTATCGCCATTGCTGGCGCTCTGGGGCTTTCTCGCGAGGGGACCGTTGCAACTCTCACTTCGAGAATCAAGGAGTACATTGCCGACCCACCTAATGCTCATCTGGCCAACAACCCACGATTTTCAGCTCTGTTTGGCAATGGCAGAACGTGCGCGAGAAACGCCACATCAGCAACTGACAATTCAACTACCATCAGCGCTGCACCCATTGAAATTCCACCCATTCCAGCACTACCTGCCAATAGCTCTCATTATTCTTCTCGCGAACATCCTAATGATTCTAACATAAATAGTCCTGATCCACGCCATGAAATACTTACAATCCTCCTGTACATCCAACTCGCAGCAACATACCAGCATCTCAGCAATTTTCCGGACATTTTACTTCACACCAGCATCAAGTTCATTTGCCTCATCATGGACCACATAGTTCTCATTCTCATGAAGCATTTCCTGCACCATACAGCCATTATAATTACAACCACATCCCCTACAATACTCCACGTCACACCAACCAATCATAATTTTTTGACCTGTAACAATTTTTTTAGGCGTTGCCGAGCGGAATTTGAAAGCGGCAGCAGTGAACTGCTGTGACAAAAGTGTGACTGACGACTTTCGGGGGTGACGATTCCACCGTGAGGCATAGTATGTCGGAAAAAACCTAAGGGCCATTACAATGCCGCCGGATTACAAGTTTGGCTAGCGCCTTGAAAGGTGCCTTATAAGACCTTATAAGGCATCGAATGACTACAATTTGGTACTGTAGCACCTGTGTGTCACCATAACCGTTACTAATTAGTAAGAGTGATGTTCCTCACTAAGTAGGGGCGTTTACCTATACTGCAGCGCTTCAGCACGTTCCGCAGCAATCAGCAGTGACTTTGCTAGGAAAACAAACCTCGGGTATACCAGTATATTATATAAGGTTATAATTAGGCTGCAAGACTATATTTAGGTTTCCCATGGTATTATTATATCCGCTTGATCCCGTGCGCCTCTTGCCGACACTTCTCCGGCCTTTCCCACGTCCTCCACACAGCCGTGCTCACTGTCATGCATGACGAGCACCACTGCAGCCTTCAAACCTCATCGTTTTCGAGCGCACTTTTTGCGCTTATGATACCATGGCCTATCCTATACCACCTGCCTGCTTTAGACCGCCAGAAACACTAGAACCATACATGTATGAGGAGTTTATGTTGTATATTAATGTGATATTATTTGATGACACCGAGCTCGTTGGTCTTAGTGGTCTGTGCATAGCATGACAATCAATAACTCGCCCCCACTAGCTTCACATGTCATGGCAGTTGTGATTCATTACTTAGTACATTGACTGAAAACTTCGGAGGGTGAAAACTTTGGCTATATATTGCACGCAGCAGAAGATATGCATAAACTGATTGTGAAACTAACTACTCATTGCTGGTGGAGGTGTCATCCGACGAGTCTTTGGTATCAGTGTCGATGGTTGATAAGATTGTAGCCAGAGTATAGGGGGAAAGAATCAGGGCTTCCAGATGAGTTTCTGATAAAGTTTCCGAAAGGAATCTGAAGGATTTCTGGAGGAGGTTTCTGAGATGGTATTCTGGAAATAGGGGTTCTGGAAGAGCAGACTATGTTAGGAACCGGAAAGGTTTGGAAATCTGGTTTTATAGGAGTAGAGTAACTTTGGTACATCAGGAAATTCACACATTCCTTGACGTGCTTAATCAGCTTAACTCACTTATCTCAAAACTTGTTTGCTCTCTCTCACATCATTCACCTGGCATATCTTATATTTTTTGAGTGCGAAATATAATAAAACATGTATATTAATATATCTCAACATTTTTTTTCTGAATTCACTCACATTGAAATTTTGGACAAGTAGATTCAATTTCACCAAGGCAGTTAAGTGTAAATAAGTCTGCATAAGGGCACGTCAAGGAATGTGTGAATTTCCTGATGTACAGAATAAATTTCTTATTTCGACACTTTAACTTGTAGTTTACATGTTGTCCTTATACTAAATATATATGGAGTATCTCCGTCATCATCTCCAATGATATGACGGAGTCTGGAGTAAGGAGCTCTACACTATGCTATCATTGCTATGGATGAGTGTTAGTCTACTCCGCTACTTGACAGGAAGTCCGGTGATTAAGATTAAGAGGAATAACCTAATCCGGATGACAGGTCACATGACCAGAAATACTTCCGGATATCATTTCCAGATATCTCTATCTTCTTCCAGATAGGGGCTATCAGACGCAGATTCTAACAATGGTGGCATTGCTCTTGTGCACTAGGCCCATAACCTTCCTCCTCTTCTGTGCAACATATACCACTTCTCCACGTGAGTGGCATGCCCGATTGTCCATCATTTGTTGAACCAATTCTTTGTCCATGAGCACAACCCAATGGCAAGATTCCCTGTGGTGAGGTTCTCTCTGTAGAGCGTCAAGCAATTTCTGAACCTCAGCCCTTCTGCCAGCTTTGCTTGGGTTGCAAACAGGTCTGGTGTAACAAACATATTGGCGCTGGGCTTAAACCCTATCTTTTGACACTCGTCTCACATCTATAGGAGTTACCACTTGTCCATGGCCGTCTTACCTCTTTAGCATTGCCGGTGGCATCCCATGCTTACCGCACACCGTACCGACTGCCACACCTCGTTCCACATACCAATGTCCTTCCATGTCCTTGCCGCATCCGCATAGCTCCATTTGGTGTGTTGTTTGTTTTATGTTCATTATCACTGATTCCATGGCAAGTCTTATTACATGTTGCCTCATGCCGCAGCACCTCGCACTATGTTTACATATGGCAGTTACTATACTTGAGCGCTACTAATGTTGCTTAGAGCATTCTAAGTACATACAATTTAGGATATAAGCACTGTGTACCCCGCACAATACAGTACCTGATTTTACCCCATTGCACGTACTATAGGTCAGGATTATTGTCTAGCTCTGGATCTACTTAGTAGTAGACTTAGTCTTTGAAGTTCCTTATCGCTCGTTAATCAATCATGCTCATTTTCTGTTACCGTTGGACTTTTGACTGCTATTTTGACTGAATTTCTCATGCACCGCTACTTTACCGCTGAAAGTACCACGGCCTTCTTTACTGTTTCCTTGCACCACTTGCAACCTTACTGCTACTGCTGATATTATCGCTTGCTTGATGCTACTGTAACTGACCTTATCTCAACCACAGTAGCACCACTACATACGACGCTAGTTTGGCGGCATCATCACTGACCGTGGCAACTTACCACTGACTACGATGCTACATTCGGACATTGGTTTGACTTGAACTTGACCATACTAACCAGCATCCCCCTTTAGGGTCGAACACTCTTGTTTTGCAAGTGAAGCAGACTAGATGTTACAACCGTACGTGCCCCTATTCATTTTCTATCTCCTTTACCTTGTATATTACGTAACGTGACTCTGACTCATATGCTCAACGCATCTGTACTATAGTTGCCTTCCTTCTTTGGATACGCACTTACATTCCCACGTCTCTCTTGGTCTGTGCGCACATATTGGCCTATTTAAGCACAGTGTACTTGTAGTAGATTCCCTACTTTAATCTTACTGGGTTTTACCTGGAATCTCCTTCGCTTAGGTCTCCAACCTAAGTCGTCTTGAATCGTCTCTAAGTCTAAGCACTTCTTAGCCTTAGTCTCTATTCTCGCGGATACCTCTTAGACTTGTCTTTGAGGCTGAACCCTTGATCGTACTCGGAACGCGTTCCTTGTACTTTCACCTTGTCCTCTTCTGGGCATTGTAAGAACTCCCAGCAGACCGACTGTGTCTTTTCACTGTCGCTGGTGACGCCACCCCAGTTCGTAACACTAGACAGAGTGCAAGACCACATATACTAACTTAGGAGGTAGTTTATCTACAGCCCAGGTTAGGTTGAATCTTTACTCCGGGCAGTGGCCAGCCCACGAGAGCAACACTGCAGTGCTCGACTATGTTGTGCTCATAGTTGACATAGTTCATTTTGACAGCCTTCTTGATGTTCTTCTCAAGCGCAATAGATTCTATGACTTGATGATCAGTAGTGCATCAGCATTGAGGGATTAAAACTTACCAAGCTCTTCTTGAATGATTGTGCAACAATTGCTGATGAGCTTGTTCAACAGGCGTTGACACATAATTATTGTGTTCTCATCTACCCAAAAATCAATATAATCCTTGCTATCGAAAGGCTTAGAATCTTACCAAGGCCAGTAACTGTTAAGACTGTACTCAAAGGGTAGGAGATCCGAAGGGCTTTGGCCTCAGTTCATGCACTGTGCCCCTTTCCCGAGTAATGCCCCTTATTTTAGAGGGAGGTTATATGTCTGAAGATCCGGAAGTGGTAACATAGCGGATCTGGATGTCTGAAGGTTATCCAGAATGTGGAGATGGAACGAGGATTAAGACTAGTCTCAGAACGAGTTCCTTAACTAGAACGTAACAGAGGTAGACTACCCAAAGGTAGAGTCGGAAATGTAGACTGTAGGAAACAATCCTAAGTCTTGGAAGATAACTAGAGCTGGAAGTAACTCAAGTCCAGAGGAACAGAATGAGCAGAATCTAAGATGATATTTGAACTAAGGTTCTACGGAGATTCACAAGTGATTTATATACTGGAAGTAACTAGCATGGATAATCAGCGAGTCTGGGACCGAGGGCTATGTACAATGTATAACAGAAGTCTATTAGTTAATGCACAGCAGATCAGTAAGCGCAAGTTGGAAATGAGACACTGTTACAGTTGTACATGCCCCTATTCATTCTCTCTCTGTCTCCTTACTTGTATATCATGTCACATGACTCTGACTCATATGCTCAACGCATTTGTACTATAGTTGCCTTCCTTATTTGGATACGCACTTACTTTCCCACGCCTCTCTTGGTCCGTGCGCACATATTGGTCTATTTAAGCACATTGTACTTGTAGTAGATTCTTTACTTTAATCTTACTGGGTTTTACCTGGAACTTCCTTCGCTTAGGTCTCCAACCTAAGTCATCCTTGAATCGTCTCTAAGTCTAAGCACTCCTTAGCCTTAGTCTCTATTCTCGTAAGAACCTCTCGGACTTATCCTTGAGGCCAGACCCTTGATCGTACTCAGAATGCGTTCCTTGTACTTTCACCTTGTCCTCTTCTGGACATTGTAGAACTTCCCAGCAGACCGACTGTGTCTTTTCACTGTCGCTGGTGACGCCACCCCAGTCGTAACAGACACAGGTAATGGATCAATAAGCGGAAGGATATATACACAGCTGGAATACCAGAGACAGTAGGATTGCTGAAAGGAGGTAGACACAGATGTCCACAAGGGAGTTATGTGAGAGGTAGGAACTTTTGGATGGGTGATCTCAACAGTATCTGTGGACTGGATGGAAGTAGGATCAATCGGATCTGATTGGATCTGAGATCAGAAGTATGGTATATGACAGTAACCACAAAAGCCTCCAATTTGAGACCCAAGTGTCATGGTTCGACATGACGGACCTCTTTGACAAATTTCTCAGCTTTTGGGGTGAAAAATATTTTGGGTTCGGAGAGATCTTCAATGTTCCCGCGCACTCCAACATAAAAGCCCTCCGTGCTGGTTCGAGCACAGAGGGCCATCCACTAGAATCAAATATATGTCTGTCAGCAAACATTATAATATGAGACCCAGACTTACCTTGTGATCCATCGTTGTGAATGTTGCATTGATGTCGTGACATTTTGCCTTTGGATTTGCTCAGGCAACATGACTCTTTTCTGTCCAAGCTTGAAGAACCTCTGCATTGTAAGCACACTTTTGAGCAAACATGAGGCATGAATATGCTTCAAGGAGTTCATCCTTATTCTCAGCGATGAATTGGGTAAGCTTAATGCCATCGCCCCATTCACGATCTTGATTAAAAAAATCATTGTGAGTATGAAGCTCAGAAAATATAGACTGAATTTCACCTTCATTTTCTTCCCTAAGTTTTTCCTTGATGATGTCATATACCATACTTCTGATCTCAGATCTGATCAGATCCGATTGATCCTACTTCCGTCCGGTCCACAGATACTGTTGAGATCACCCATCCGAAAGTCCCTCCCTCTCACACTCTAACTCCCTTGTGGACATCTGCATCTACCTCCTTTCGGCAATCCTCCTGTCTCCAGTATTCCGGCTGTGTATATTTCCTTCCTGCTTACTGATCCATTACCTGTGTCTCATATCCGACTCATGCTTACTGATCTGCTGTGCATTAACTAATAGACTTCCGTCATACATGGTACATAGCCCTTGGTGTCGGACTCATTGATTATCCGTGCTAGTTACTTACAGTATATAAACCACTTGTAAATCTCCATAGAACCTTAGTTCAATAGCGAGAGCAAGAACAAAGTTACTTGGGCAAGACGGAAATGTTATTACCACCGGCAGTGTGGTAGTGGTAGTGGCAACTCCATATGAGTGAGAATGCAGATGAGAGAGAAAACGACCCAGCGAGATCACTGGCCGTGGTCCGGTTATGAGTAGCAAAGTTGAAAGTCACATGGTACTTTGAGTGGTAAAGTCACCAGCAGTTGAATCAATGAGTGAAGTTTGAACGGAGAGTAGTTCAAAGGCAAATAGATTGCGACTAGCGAGCGATTCAGATACTAAGTCCTAGTGAAGGGATGTAATGGGAAGTAAAGTAATGCTATTGTTATATACCATACATTCAGGTCTGATCCATGGACATCTGGACACCCAATCCATACATCCTAGTCCACCCATCCAATCCAGCTCACATATCCAATCCACACATCCACTCCAATCAATATCCATCCATATCTAATCCATATCCATATCCGACTCAGTCAATCCATCCGATCTGATCCACCCATCCGATCTGTGTTCAAATCCGATCCATGTCCATATCTGATCCGTGTCCATATCCGATCCATGTCCATATCTGATCTGTGTCCATATCTGATCCATGTCCATATCCGATCCATGTCCATATCTGATCCATGCTCATATCCGAAACTATTCCTGCGCACCTGCGCATTACTCCTTTTAGGTTAATACTTGTGTCTGGCTTTCGGTTATCTCTGCACCTCTGGCTTTCGGTTATCTTGACTTCCGTCTTGATAAGATATTTCATACAAGTCTTATTTCCGAGTTCATAGCCTTGTGTTCCGCAATGCCTCAAACATAGCCTCGGACTATCCTTACTTGCCTTCCGGCATGCTACCTACAGTATATAAACTTGTAGTACAACTCCTGCAGACCTCAGTCTGATTCATTGTTCCTACTTCTGTATATTCCTTTGATTACTCTGTATCCTGTTATCATGTCTATATAACTCTGTTTCCGTTCTTGCACTTGGGCTCCGGCCCTTGTAAGCTTCCGACTCAGGCCTATAAGATTACTCCCTAGGCCGGAGCTTTGATCCTATGTCCTATAATCTTTTCGGACTTCGTCCATCTCCATCTATCATCTGTTTCACCTCCGACTCTACCTTTGGTAGTCTTATACTGTCTGTTTCTATTCCGGACCTTGTCTGGAGTAGTCTATACTATCTCTACACCATATCCGGACCTACTCCTCTCTAGTAGCCAACACTTCCTCTAAGATCCACAGAGCTATGCTCATCCAATCATCCAATCATCCACTCCTCCACTCCTCTGCTCCTCTGCTCCTCTGTGTTACGAACTGGGATGGCGTCACCAGCGACAGTGAAAAGACACAGACGGTCTGCTGGGAGTTCTTACAATGTCCAAAAGAGGACAAGGTGAAAGTACAAGGAACGCGTTCTGAGTACGATCAAGGGTTCAGCCTCAAGGATAAGTCCAAGAGGTATCCGCGAGAATAGAGACTAAGACTAAGGAGTGCTTAGACTTAGAGACGATTCAAGACGACTTAGGTTGGAGACCTAAGCGAAGGAGATTCCAGGTAAAACCCAGTAAGATTAAAGTAACGAATCTACTACAAGTACACTGTGCTTAAATAGGCCGATATGTGCGCACAGACCAGGTAACCGTAACTGCGTATCCTAATAAGGAAGGCATGTATCGTACAAATGCGTTGAGTATATGAGTCAGAGTCACGTGACAAGATATACAAGTAAAGGAACAAAAGGGAAAATGAATAGGGGCTCATACAACTGTAACATTACCCCCTTTTTACACGTAAAGTCATCGACTTTACTCACTTTGATTTGCATAGTAAATGGGGTCGTCGCTGAACTCGTAGTCTTCATCAGCATACGACCCACTCATCATATACTTGGCCTCTTCAAGACCGGCACGACGCTTAGAATCCCTCCTCTTTTCTTTCCGAGTATGTTCATCGTCAAGTTGTTTCTCCCAAGTACGAAGTGCGTCGTAAAATCCTTCATCCTTCCAGGTTAAGTCGAAGGGAGGAGGTCCAACTCGATGAGGACAATAAAGAGATAAATGAGTAGGTGACCAATATCTGCAGACCTTGCACTGATATTTGGCACAATTCTTTTGACGATGCCCTAACAGGCCGCAGATTCGGCACTTCATATTCTCGTCAGGATTAGAATGAACTGCGCGCAAGGGAGACGGAGAGATAATGGGTGTAGGGCTGGTGGATCTGGCGCGCTTCTTTCCCTTATTCTTCTTCATACGTTTCAGAGCAAGAGTATTGGCTCGCTTAAGCTGCGCTTGTTGGGCGGTGGATAACGTGTATGCTGACGTAGGGAGGTCCGGAGTAACTGTTCGTTCAGCAGCCGCAAGAAGTTCAGTGGAAGAGGAGGGTGAGGTGATGCCAAAGTCTTTTACTAAGACTGGTGAGACGGGATCCATAGGACCGAATGACGATGGAATAGACATAGGGGGATGGATGTGGAGATCACGAAGTCGAGGGCCGAGTGTTACCAGCTCAGTGGCGGGGATACCTAATAGTTTAGCGGCCTCGCACTGCTCCTTTGTGCAGGGTTCATATAACCAATCAGGGCAATCAAGAGTGATCTTAGTAGGTAATGACGAGGTCGATTGTTCGATAGGAAGATGGGGTTCTAGGAGACGCAAGATCATCTTGTGTTTGCTGTAAGTCAGCGATGGCTTCTTCTACTAGGTTTCTAGCTGCTCTGGTTTCAGCGACTGATTGCTGGATGGT